>JAVQJF010081699.1:0-55098 GCA_036023855.1 Gadopsis marmoratus | reverse complement strand
GATCTTGAGTGGTTTAAAAATTCAAGCGGTGTAAAGCCAGTACAGCTCAGTATTCTGTTTAAATACACAATATGACTTTTTATTTGAACACATTATGATGCTCATTCAACATCAAGGACTTGTGCTTTGCACAGGTTTACAGTGATTACACTAATGGTAATAATTTTATGACGGTGTGATTTAAAAAAACACAGAAATAATATTTCTTTTAAAATTACTTCAACACTGCAAGGTTTGCATCATCCTGTTTGTGAAATTCATTTATAGTAGACATTTTATTAATTATATATGCATGTTTGGTTGTCCCACCACAGGTCATTGTTAAATCCTTTAATCTTCAAACATAAAGAGATGAACAGCATGCAAAAACAATAAGAGTACATTTCAGCTCAATACAGTGTGCTATAGGGTAACGAACGAGCCTAGAGATCTTGTTTCAATGTAGTCCTTCCTGATCTAACCAGGATCACCTCTTGAGCTTTTCAGAATTGTCTCTTGGGTCTCAAGCTACACCCTACAATAATGATGCAAAACCTCTGAAAGATATGTGAACGAATGTAACAGACCACTATAAAGGAGCTGTATAAGAGTTAGTTTAATGCCAATGGTTATGTAAATTGAGCCACTCTCAAAACTGGAGTAGAACCATACAGCCACTTAGGGTGACTCAGGGCCTCATCACAGGGTAAGAGATACAACCTGAGCTGTTAAATGGCTTGCCTATCCTAAGGTAAGATGTGTTATAAGGACAAGAGTAGCTTTTCTTTGCTGAGTGTTTTGAAGGATGGACCATCTATATGAAACTGGATTTACTTCTCTTAGACAAACAGCTTTAGACAAAGTCATAAGAAGTGGCATCCTGGGAAAGCATTTTGTCGCAAACTGCGTTCAACACAAAGCCCTCATCTAATCAATAGAGGAAAATCTCAGTGAAGTTGATCGGCTCAACCTCACCTTGGATGAAAGACTGAACGAGCTACAGTTAGCTACACTTTGCGATGTTTCTTTGTAACATCATAGAAACCAGTTATCCACCAGTTGGTAGTGGCAACAAAACTATTTGCATGATTCCAAAAGTGCATTGAATACGTGATGTTTGTTGTGATTTTTCCTCTCTGGTTGCCGAGAGTGAATGATACAATGAAATGGCATTGTAATTGCATTTCAGTGTTTTGAATAATATTGACTCTACAATCTTTACAAGATTTTGAAGTTACGTTGGTCTCACAACTGGTTGTTCCTAAATCCACTTAAACCGGATTAGAGTTGGATTGCTATCTTTTAAATCTACCCCATCAATTCATCAAGCATACGTATCAGACCCCATCCAATTTTCTTGCTATGCTACATTCATTCCACTTCCAAAATATGTGTTTGTTTTCAACAGCTGTTATTTTGCACTGAAATAATGAGAAAGAACCAATGGATCTATTCTGTTGCATTCAAAAAGACAGTTTGGAAATATCTAAATATAGCAAATCAAACCTTTTACATTATACTTTTTTTCAAATCCATCAAAAGCAAACCTATGAATTGCTGCCAGAGACAAGGATTTCAAGCCCTAATAGCTGCCACATCTGGGATCAAAACACTTATTTTAGTGATCTTTTCAGAGTTGAGTGGTGCTGTGGCAGGTGTCAAAATTATACTGCAGATAACCTTAATCAAAGGTACTGCAGAGAACCTTAATGACAGGAAAAAGGTAGGATTTGTCTGCTGGAGCCTGCAGATATCAGTTATCGACAACACACACTCACACTTACAAATGCCTACCACGATGCAAAGCCATAGACACACCTGCACACATAGAGTATGTGCACACACTATGCTCATACTCAAACTCACCCAAACATTCATTTATGATTACAAGTTCCTGAGTTCTTGGAAAGGTTGCTACAATGAAAAGGGCCATTACAGAACTTGTGGGAAAGTCGTCTTTTTGTGCAATAAATTGGGTTTTTGCTAGCTGTTGGATCAGGGCTCCATTAATATGTTTGCCCACGGTATCGTCACTATGTGCCAGTAGGTATTAGCATCCAGCTATTATTGCATTTACTCTGCCTTGCAAGTGGCATTCCTACTGCTAGCAGATCCATGCATGTGTTGCAGATTAAGCAGATAATCTAATCAGAATACAATCTGCAAGGATTTATCTGTTTTGACGGCTCAAGGTTAGAACTGCCATAGTGAGACTATTCAAGGGTGGTAAGAGGAAAATTACATTTTAGAAGTTCAGCCCCCTCCCCTGAGAATGGTACTTGAACCAAACACACTCAAAGAGATTACTTCAAAGACAGTATTCCTGCAGGAAAAAACAGCATTAACATATTGGAAACAATAACCCCTCCAGTATTTGAGTAAACCAAAACAATGTGCAACCATACAAAGACCCCATTTTCATGGAAATAATTCAGGCAAATTAAGGTGTTGCCATTATCGCATACGAGAAAGTCTATATCCCCTCAAGAATGGGGGGGCTACTATTCACATGGTCTGTCAATATATTTGATTCAGTGTACATTTTTCTTTGTCTTGACATTTGGCTTCTGCACACTGCAATTTCTATTTAATAATTAAACTTTAAAACTGCAGTGGATTCTCTTTAACATACTGATGGCATGGCTTAGAGGACTGTTTCGAAACAAAACCAATTTTTTTCTTGAAACAGGCCATTGAAGCTGAAAGGGGGACCTACATTATATCCAGGGATTACCAAGTAAAGGGTATTCACTAAATTTCAATACCAAACTAGGTCACGACAACATACACTAGGATTAGGAAAATCCATATGAAATACAAATGATTATGCTATGAGATTTTCATCTGCATTGAAATAATAATTTTTAATGTAAGGTATTTATACTTACCAATTTACTGTACGATCAAAACAAAATAGGGGAAAAAACTCGAAGTAAAAGACAATTGGTTTGGTTTACAGGCTTAGGAGACCATAATATAACAACATTTCTAAGTGCTTCAGGCGTCCTTGTTATCTTGTGACCTGAAATCTCTGGTTTATTTGTGTAAAAGGTTGTCAATAATAGGAATATGAGTCTTGTGAGGAAACAATGTTTGAAAAAGTACAGTAGTTACATTGTATTTCTAATTTGACTCCCAGAAACAAATTCAAAATTTTTCACTCATTAACTAAATTTCATTGTTTTGGTTGAAGAGGACATAAATACATTAGCAATTTTGTGAACAATAAGTCTTTCCACCCACACGAGCACATAGCCTCGAGGACAAAAAATGGGCATGAATCAAAATCCCTGATGTGTAATCCTTCAAATAAAAAATCCACTTCAAAGTCTTATTTCATCCATCCAAGACTTATATGCTCATGCCTGCACCACTACAGTCAGGCCCCTCAGGTACTAGTTTTAGGGTCAATGTGCTGATAAAACCAGCTAATGATGCCTTCAAAGACTACTAGGTCTATGGAGGCTGACCACAGGAGATTCAACTTTTTATTTCTATATTTATAAATATATATGAGCCCATTTATTTATTAATTTAACCCCCTGCACCTTAGCTTAATTCTTTACCCTTATCATTTAATATTCATCTCTGAACTCTGTTCAAATTGTGAGCTGATTTTGTTTGGCAGGTCTCAGGAGACTCTGATCAGCCAAGGATTACTGACAGTTGTGAGCTTGTTTTTGTATGAATTTGCGTGTAATAGTGTGAATGTGTATATGGGAATATGCCCTGAATAAATAGATGTGATTAGGTGTTGAAATGGCATTCTGCACAAAAAAACCATAAGATTAATCGAATTCCTTTTTATATCCTCAAACATATCCCTGCCCCTCAGGTAAACCACTGATCAAAGTCAGCGCTGCTCTGTGACTCCATTTGTTAAAAGCTGCCTATGTTAAACATGCTGCCTGTTCTACAATTCCTGCACTATAAACTAACAATAACACAAGCAAGTCCAGGGAATTCCTGACAGTTTCTATCAATGCATACCATAATATCTGCTGTGTGGGGGCAAATAATCAAATCCTCCCTCAGATGTTGTTCAGGGACATATTTGGGAATTCAAATTAACTGCCTATACAAACTAATTTCAAGTGAATAGCCTATTATACAAAAACAATATGATGACTTTCAACCAATACCTTTTGCTTGAAAGAAAAAAAGGCTAACTCTGCAATGCACTGGAGTAGAACGTCAATTTATCAAGATGGAAAAGCCTGATAAGTTAGTTAAAAGCCTTTGGTTTCAATAAAAACACATTTTTCTTGTCATCATCATCCACCCAAACTTCAATACACATACAAAATGTACAGAATATGCATCGGGTGTGCTTGGGAGGGACCTAAATTATCAACATTAACACACCAAGATTATGGTTTGCCAAAATTCTATCCTAAATGGTGTGAGATCCTAAAGAATCAAATCTGCTCATTAATTTTAAATACATTTGGAAGCAACAGAAGAAGAGGCTCATGTAGAGACCCAAAAACTAACTTAATTTCTATTTGTTTCAAGATGCAGTACAGCTGACCATGGCTCAAAGATGCATTTAGCAAAGAGTAACTGTGAGCCGGGGCCTAATGTGAAATTGGTGAACTGAATGCCGTATCTCTATAGCCACAGCGTCTTCCATTATTATAAGACAGCAAGAGAAGGGTGCAATTCTGTGGTTAACTAATAATGAACCATCATTTCTGTGGTCCACTATTCAAATGAATAAAATAGATATACTCAGCAAATTGGAGCATACATGTGGTCAAGCACAGGTCTCATATTCCAGCTTGATTGTGCTGCGTAATAGCTGATAGCTACAATACGAGGCTAAATTTCATTAACAATTATTTTACTCATTTGGTGCCTTCCACTGCTTAAAATGTTTTATCTCACACTGAGGAATAACGGGGTTTAGTAATAACTTCTACAACTCTTGCAGAAAGGGCTTTGTAACTCACTGCTTTATGGATGTGTTTACTACAAAGTGCTGTATAAGCTAATGTGTTGGCATGCAATAGCCTACTTTATCAACCTGTAGCAGCACTATCTGTATAACAAATTATCTAAAACATTTCACTCTCTTATACATACATACACCCTTATCCACAGCCAGCCACAGCGTATTTGTTTGCCTATGAAAGTCGACTCTACTTTTGCTGATTGCACCTGACAACTTTATAATGGCTGTTAATTATTTTGCTTTATAAATAAGCCATCAACACTGTCATGCTCCCAACCAAAGCAAAGCTATGAAGTTTTACAGGTCAAATATCTGTAAATCCTCCAACGCATTCTGGACATCTTCCAACATGTCTCCTGGCTTCATGTGGGTATGTTGTTGTACATATCAAGAAATTTTGTTAGTAGCCAGACTTGAACTGCATGGGTTCTCAGTACTGGGCAACACATCAAAAGCTGCCACAGCATCTGCTGCCTACGAGGCTGAATTTTGTCACTGGAAAGTTTTTGATGATGACATTTGGTCACATGGCCCCATTAATAAAGATAAGATGACTTGGCGCTGCCAATATAAAATGGTCTACAATATAAAGTTCACAATGTTTGGTCTGTTTCAGTCCTAAATATGCTTTTGATTGTCAAATACCATAACAATATTATTATTATTGTATATTGATTTATAGATTATCTTACTATATATATACATTTTCTTTTTTTTACATTGACTATATTAACACAAACAACTCTTGCACATGGCTACAGCCTTTGAACAAATGATGAAGTGGTTCGACTTTTCAAATTTTCAGATAAAATGAGGGATTACGTGCTTCTTAAAGGGTTTAGAAAACTCGCCAACCTCTCAGGCTCATAAAGCCCTTTCAAAATCCAGTGAAAAATCTCAAAAACACATTGTAAATAAGATAAAAACAAGTCTGTTATTCTTAGTTCCTGAAAAGCTGACATTTTGGAGACATGCTTTTCACCAAGCGGTGATACTGTATGTGCAAGATGACAGTGTGTCTCTCCAAATTCGCATCACAAAATAAATAAATAAATAAAAATGTTGGTTCTTTGGTTGTCAGTGTCACAACATATTGGGTTAGAGTGAGCAACTCAAACACCAAAGAATAACAAGAAGTGCTTCAGCGGTGCGAAAGGGATGTGCCTCCAATTCTGTTATTTCATAGTGGATGCTTTTTTATGCTTACGCTATTTGTTTTTGTTGATGATTTCCCATGATAAATTGTACGTACTGTATTTCCCATGATGCACAGCATGTGGCTGTTGCAGAGTGACAGGGAGTTTAAAGCTGCTAATGTGAATGACAATGGAAAATCATTTGAGCGTTTGAGGGGATTACTGTTTGGCCCCTGAGAAGAGGTAACATGTGGCTGGAAGAGATTTACTGATCACAGTTGGAGAAAACGTTCACTAAAAGAGATTGTGTTTTGTTTTATACACATCTATACAGATCTTTGTGCTTATGTATCTGTCTATGTATCTATTCTGCAGAGCAAGAAAGTCAGACATCATTTATGCGACCTTTGGATGTGTAGTCTTACTAGTTACGTATTTTCAGTCTTATTCTATGAGACTATATAAATTATCTTTCAAATTGACAAAGGACATATACGTAATCCATGGCACTATTCAAACGGGATCAAAAATATTATTTGTCTCTCGTTGACTGTTGTACATATTTTTTTAGAAATAAGGGGACTTCACCTCTCTCTACTGACCTAATTAAGTGTTATCAGCAGCACTGATCCACATGAATGCAGTTTTATGTTAGGCTTAGTTCATTTCCAGCAGTAAGTTACTGTAATGTGCATTAAACTACTGTTGATACTTTGCCACTTGTATGTGACTCACAACAACTACGTTTTAACATAAAGGCAGCAGTAGGTCTTCACCATGAAATTGAAAGTGTTGACACCGACACTTCTGTGGTTAGCCATCACTGCCCGAACATTACTCCGTAAAGCATGTAAAGCTAGATATAGACACTTTCTGCACTCTGTCGGGAGGTCATTTTGTAATTTTGAATTGGTTAAATACATTTTAATACATGTGTGGTCTCACAATATACACATATCTTAATCAGTTCCACATAGAGATTGTAATAGAAAATCAAAGCGTACTGGATTTTTGGCAAATACCCAAACTCACTGCATCCCTACTATAACTGTCTAAAAAGCATGATAATACTTGTATCAAAATTGTGAAAAATATGCCACTAAGGCCTTAATATCTTACTGTAACTGTATAGTATACAGTGCTGTATGTAATATATTTCATCTTCATATTGTATTTCTCTACTCGGAACTTGTTGTGGCAACAAACTGTTGTCCTCTGTGCAGTTAGCAGTTAAAAACAATGAGTAAAGGTGGAAAATTAGATTGAACAAACAAATTTCCCATGAGGGTATCCTCAGATTCTCTTTCTTGTTTCCACAGCTCCAATTAACAGCTTTGGTACCAATTAGTAAAATCAAGCCTTCCCTGACAGAAAACCCATGGGGTTATATGTGTCAAGAACCAGTGCTTGAGCTGAAAAAAATAGTTAGCAAAATAAGCGTGGACTGAGTCGTGAGTAATTGGGGCAATTAGGTTAAAGGCCTTTGCTCTATGCATTTTTATTCCCTGTTGTCTGTTATTTTATATGTCCAACTATGTATATCAATAAATATATAATTTAAATTTCAGTCTGTGTTTTCTTGACATTTTGACACTAGATTTCCCATGCAAATGTAATGTTTGAAATGCATTCCTGACTCTTTCCTATAAAACAAAAAACACATATGTTCAGCGGTTTCCGTCTCTCGTGCATTGTCTTCCACACTCTCTCCCAGATTCATCTCCTCTTAAGCTTCCTCTTAGGATAATGAGGTGTATAGCTCTAGATACACCAGGAGTATCAATCTGAACTGCACAGACAACCTACAGGCCTTGCCCAAAGCGAACATGTTTATTAGAATGCCAGGGATAACAAATGACTTAACATGCGTCCCTCTTTAATAACCCTGTACACCTACAAGATAACAATAACAGAGATGCCACACTCAGTGCTCCTTAATTCAATTAAAAAAGCATGGACGATGAGCGTGCCATGTAAAAAGAAGTGCTTGAGGCTGTGATAAACTTCATAGCTTAACATTTCTGTGAGAGAAGCCAGATGGACATTTTTGGTGGTTAGAGGGGAGGCTAATTCAGAACTCTTATAGTTTTATTTCAGTAAATTCCTTTTACAGGACTATTGTAAATAATGCATTAGTACCCAGTTTGTACTTGTGCTTAACAGTTCATGTACAAAATGTGTAGCAAAGGCGCAGCTAAGAGTCTTTAATGGCTTGGTCGATTCTCTCCTTGGTATGTAGTTGAATGCCTACTTCCTGTCAAATGCACTACAATCTTTCATAGGGTTTGGTTTGACATGTTTTTCTGCTATAAATTGATTATGCACTTGGAGGTATTTGAGAATATTATTATATTCATATGTCATTGATTACATTTTTTTATTCTTGGGGATAAATAGTAATACTAATAATACTGTACATCCATCATTATTCAGAGTGTCCTCGCAAAGCATACTTAAAACTAAGTTATCACGTTCTCACACAGACTAATATATGCATGTTTTAGCTGTTTCTATTCATAAATGTACTGTTATGTGAATAAGAAAAGTGTAGTGAAAACAGGACTATTATAGGACTAATACTGTATTATAAGCAATCCAAAAACAACTCCAATGCATTATTTGAGTATTGCATTTACAGGAATGCACAATTATACAGTTAAAATAAAAACAGTGACTGTTGGTAGGAAGAAGACTACAAAGCCTTGCTTCACAGTCAGATGCTTTGTATGACCACCCATCCACCCTGACCTACTCCTTGCTATGTTGTAAGATCATGTTGTAAGATCATCACGCTACCTTACTTTGCAACTAAACAATGTGGTTGAAGCTGTTGAACAATTGATCAGTGCTGCTGTTTCTAAGTGAAGACGGTCTATTCTTCAGAATAGCCTACAAAGATAGATTTGGAGATAATGACCCCAAAGATGATGTGAAATGGGTTTTGTCTTTCAGAAATAACTTGATTTATAAACAAAAATCCATCCTCCAGTTGTTGTCTGCACTAAAGCGAGAGTGCAAAGCTTTGCACGCTGCAAAGCAAATGAGGAGAGCCTTCTGGCAAAGAGCTGTGGAGAGCAGATGACAAGGAGCATGACTTCTCATTTTCAATAATAAGAAAGTGTTGGTGATGTAAATAGAGGAAATAATGGATTCAATTTAGAAATTTAGCACATTTGATTTAATTAAATTTAGAGTTGTCAGCTACAAAGCATACGGCTTGTGCTGCACAAGTGGCTGCTTCTGCATGCTCTTTGTTCACGTGTCCACTGTGTCTACAGATGTATGGACTGGATTTTGACAAAATCTGAAAAAGCACGCTTCACCACTTTAAAACCTCCCTACTGTAAATAACCCAAAGGGGGCGCCTAATAGCTCCATAAGGCAAACAAGGTAGCATTTTTTCTAGTTGTCTCTATAAAGATTAACAGCCATACTGCCAAAGCACTAATAAGTATAGCAGCACTGACTGTATTAAAACACAACAGCTGTGAACTACTGACACTTGCCAGTTGCAAATAGTCTACATATTCCTAAATTAATTGGCAGAGACACGAAGGGTAAAAAAAGTCTGGAACTGTTGTGAGGTAAAGGTCACTGATAATTAGGACACTAATTAATATGTGACCCTGACGTCTGGCTGACCGGCTGTCTACCTGCACCATGTTAATCATTTTAATGTATACAGAGTATCCTCTGTCTCTCTCTTTGTCGTACGCATGCACACACCCATATGGGGAGAGTAGGGAGAACAGAGTTATACAATGCAATGACTACTCACAGCAATGGAAGTTTCTAAACATTGTTCTTATATGTAGAGCAAACAGAAACATTATTCCATGTACATATGCACCCCTGCATCCGCCTTACTCCCTCCATGTTGTATTCAGAGAAGCGTATCCCTATCCAAGAACCTGGACCTCTCACTAATGTTCCTACTTGTCAGAGACAAAGGGGTTTTAAGACTGGAGGATTTGGCAGCCTCTACCACTTGCAGGCAATATTTCAACCCATCCATCTAGCTAGGATAATAGAGTGTCCTTGCCTTTCAACGCCTGGAGGAGTGACCAGTTATCACAAGCCACCAGCTCCGTTGTTAATAAAAAAAAAATAAAAAATGGGGATGGGAGGAACGAGTTGAGGTGGAGGGTAAAAAGAAAAGAGGATGGGGATAAGGGTAGAGGAGAAATGGGTGCATGTTATTTTGACAGGCGGCCTTGTGAAGGTGAAGTTGATCACGGTCAGCAGTCAGTTACCGAGCTGGCAGGAGTTCGCTTTTAACATCTTAGCTTTGGTTTCTGTGAAGATAAATTTAGCCCCATCACATTCTCTCCTCAGACCATGGAGAGAGAGAGAGAGAGGGGAGATGAGAAGAATTGGAGTGGAGAGGTGGGCCATGCAGTGTTAGGCTGATCTAGCTAATGGCCAAACTGACCTTCAGAGAAAGTCAAACGGCAAGAAGAGTAAGTAGTGTGTCATACGAAGCCATTGCAGCTTAATCCAGGTCGTCACCATTACTCCTGACTTGTGATTTTAGGCAGGTAGCTAGGTTTCCTATACTATGAATATGTTTAATGTGGTAGTTGTTTAAGTCCCATCGATTTAAAGTGTACCATTTGAATGTTATATGTTAGGCTTAGACTAGTTGGACGACTCCCCAAAAGTGATGCCAAAACATCTTGATTGCCCCCTGATGGCTGGCTGCAGTATAGGTCATAGATATTAGGGGATGGGTCATGGGTCAAACTGAAAAATCAAAGTACACTCAAATAAGATTTTCCCAAAGATGTTTTCTGTCATTGTTCTGTCATTGTCATACTGATGTACGTTCAAGTGTTAATTTTTTTTCTTGTAAGTTTGGATTTAATTAGTAATTCCATTCTGTAACAACGGGGTGTGACATCATGATTGACAACTATGAGTGTGCTCGGGATAGATCACTTCTGCGCAGACTCTCGCTCGAAATTATGTAACCAGCGCAAGATGGCAGCGATCGTATCCGGGATATTTTGGCTTCACTTTGCACTTGCACAGCGGGAGGAAGTGGAGATGCGTCGTGGTCTCCAAATCTTTGAAAGATTTAATTTTATTCACTACATTATCTGCCTCTTTGGCCCTTAGTGAAACAGTCCAAACTCAGACCACAATGAAGTTCACACCGAGAGTTAGTGGTAAAAGCAGTAGTCGCATGCTTTTCCAACTTAGGCAGATGATGACACACTTGCACAGTACAGGCATTCATGGATCGAACACTGTGTATCTGTTTCCAGTAACCACCACAAACATAAATATGTCACATGCAAGACTGTATGACTCCGCCCTCATGGGTGTCATTGAATGTTCAGTGTGTGTTGGACAACTGGAATCATCCCTATAATGTAAGAAGCAATGTAGACGATAAGGAGTTGGAGTTTTACAAGCAATGTAATAAAAGAAAGAAAATAAAGAAAATGTGTGTGGTTTCTGTGTGCAATTTGCATTGCTGGAATAAAAGGAAAAGACAATTAAAAATACTACCTACTTTTGAAACAGCTTGTGTCATTTAGTAATTGCTGAATGTAAACAAATTAAGCTTTCCCAAGGCAAAACGTCTTGGCACAATTTCAGTACGTGTAGCTAGCTTGTGCCTTACCATAACATGCAATTACTAGTGTTTCTCTTCATGAACAGAGCATCTGTGCTCAATAAGCAGAAAGGCTGACTAAAGCATAGTAATGTATAGACGCAATATCGTTTGGAATTTTAGAATAGGGCAGAACTGGTTTCCTATAAAGTAATATCACCCCGGGCCTTTCTTTGTCTCTGGTTTTATCACATTTTTCCACTCTGCAGCCTATGGAGCATTTCTCTGCTGTGCCTGATTGAGACATAGTCTCAGGCAAACACTCACAATGACAACTGCACCTCTCAGGATCACTGATGAATCTCACCTTAAAGTTTTCCTGGGAACGGAGCCTGCACAACATGCAGCAGTTTCCAAATCGGAACAAAAGAGCTTTGTTGCAGAAAATAACATGTCTGTACAAAGGCTACTTTGGTCAAGAAATGCAATTTCTTTTACTTGACTCACACAAACTATTCCAAATGTTAACAGTATTATTCAGAATAAGGGTTCAGGGAGAGGTATTGGTAAAAAAAAAAGATTCTGAATAAATATTTTCTGAAAAAACGCACTACTAATTACAGAAATGGCAGGTGATAATTAGTTTTCTTTAATTTCGTTAAGTCAATTCATTTTAGAGATGAAATGATTTTGATTAGCTCGTTATTTCTCTAAATAGTTTGTGTGAAAGATCAAAGATATGACATTTGAAAAGAAAATATAACAAAAGAAAATGATGTAACTACTACTACCATAAAAATATATATTAAAAAGCACCAGTAGCAAGGAAACATGTCAAACCAAAATCTATGAGTAATACAGGCACCCCGTGGGCCAATCAGTAGTAAGATGCATCATACATTTGGTACCAAAATTAGATGAGTGATGTAGCAAATTATGGCCTTTTACCATTTGAAACGTCGACCTTTAATTATGTTAAACACTTGAAAACAGTTCCATAATGCATAAGCCATTCTTGTTTCAAACTGACACCATCACATTTTAGATAACTCTTGGATACCATTAATAATTATGCCCACGTTGGGCCAAGCTTTTGAAACAATGAAACAAAATTACAGTTCTTAATCTTCCAAACCTTTGACAAAAATAGAGCAGCAGTGGAAAAGTCATGACCTTTCAAAATCTGAAAATTGACCCTAGAAGAAGAATCCAGAGAGCTGTATCTCATTCACTGCTGTGTGGTTTGTCTTTTAGGTGCTATTGCTGTAGTATTACTGGCTATTGTATTTTTTCAACCCTCTTGTCTCAGCTCATAGTCGCAAATATGATTTAGCACTCCATCACAGTCTCTTTCAAAGGTCCAAATACTGTCAACATTAATAGATGCAAGTGTCTGTAGCATTTCGCTAATGTGATTTTTTCCGCTTGGTCAATAAGTACATTTCAGAAAGTAATGCATTTACCCTGTGTGTAAACCACGTAAATGTATTCATCATTGGCTCATCTTCAGCCTCCACAGTGACACCTGCAAGGATTGTTTTTGACAACATGCCTTAATGTCACCTTGGTATTGTAGAAGCTAGCAATGCAGCATGCTTACAGTGCAAACTCGTGAAACCAAATGGTAAGCATCAGTCGCTTGTTACACATGATCATTTTTAAACCCTGAAAAGATTAAGCTAAATCAATATCTTCCTATGTGGATTTTGTGAATTTATAAAAGGGACTTTATATATCACAGTTCATTTTAGTGGCATACAGAAAATCACGTTAATTGATTTGTATTCCCCCCCATGCCAATTTTTTAATACATATGGAAACTCCAGTGCTCCTGACACGTAATAGATACACATGGAAGTAAATATATTGATCCCTATGAGTCTGGAGACCACAGAATGAAAACCCCCCAATAAATCAATGGGACACATGCAGTCTACGTGGAGACTCGTCCAGTTTCTTCATGTATTTTTCCTGCCGCAAATCAACTACTCTGGAGGATGCAATCTGTTATGTGTTGTGTCTAGCGTACATGATAAACTCAAGCCATTCCATTACCACCCACATATTTTTTGCATAGGATGAAACGATTCATGAAGGGAAGGTGTCTGTGTGGCCAAGGACTGCTAAACAGTCAAAGACTCACCAAACATGGGAGGAAATCATTTCAGCCAGCTGTGCTATTTCACGTTAGCTCTTGCCACTTCGCCAACCCCCCACTCCCACCATACAACAACTCCCTGATGCACTAGACAGAGGACAGAGAAAAGGAATTTATTGAACACCAATACAATAAAGCTGTCTGGTACCTTAATAGGGCTGCTGAGTAGGGGCACTGTGGCCATCTTGCTTTGAGGCGATAATGAGAGTCATCATTCCCTCTTGGGCTGGAAGAAAGGGGCCTCCTCTGTGGTTATGGTGTGTGAGAGTGTATGCATGTGTGTGTTTGTCTTTGAGCTTCTTCAGTCCGGTGAGGCCCAATAAGCAAACAGCACAGTGCTTTAACGAAGCCAGAGAGATCTCCCATTGAATACAGCTTGGGAGAGATCTCTGAGAAATTCTGTTCATTAAATCAGGGTAAAGTCCAAATATTGACTTTGTAAGCTTTAGGGAGACTCAAAACACAGACTGTCCCATATATCATATTACAGGTGCCTAAACCATTTATACGTTAGGGGAATATGTCTCAGTTTAATGAAAGAAAGATGTCTAACAGAAAAGATAAAAGTAACATTTGATAATGGAACTTAACACAAATCTCTAATAAGAGAAGCCGCAATCACATATTTGTAGAAGCAACAAGATGCTGGACTGGTACTTGTAAAAATCGTTTGTCAGACTTTAAACAAAGGGCCATTTTCCTGTTTATTTAAATTACCAGTGGGGTTTCCAGTTGATGAAATCACACAAATTCAGGAACAATGTCTACAAGCAGCTTTGCGGACATTAAAAGAGATCCTAAGGGATACCATCTGAGATATTTACATCTCGAGCCACTGCATCTGTAGTTCTTTTAATAAGCATTCTGATGTATTGCATAAAACTGGAGAGAGAGAGAAAGCAAGGGAGAGAAAAGGAGAGAAAGAAAGAGAAAGTCTTAGGACATCAGTTTCTCAACACTCTGGTGTAGCTCAGGCTGGCAGTGGAACATTACGGTATCACTGTGCAGCGCTTGCATTCACTCTGTGCCCAGTATACTGTAAGTTTAACATAGTTAAACATGGCCTGGGGAGAATATGTGTGATTGTGTGGAGGGCCAGGAGAATATGGCAGGCAGAGGTCAAAAGGCATCGTGTGCTCGCAGCCATGGATGTATTAAACAAGGTATGAAATATTCAAAAATGGCAGTCAGTTCATTTAAAAAAAAAAAAAAGATGCTCATCCAATGCTTACACAGAAAGAAGTTTCCAATGGCTTTTTGCTCCCATAATGCATGCACATTGGAGTCTTTCTCTCACTCTGCATCAAGTGCCCACACAACAATGACACTAACATGACAACTTGATACAGCTCGTCCTCAGGAAATGTTTTCCATACTTTTCAAGCAATGTCACCATGTACACTGCAGTAAAATCAGTACACAACACAGCACTGTACCTGAGGATTTGGCACCAGCACATGGGAGTTTGGGTAGAAGGGACATCACTTCCCTGTGTTTACATTGTGTCTATACAGACTATACCTTTGTCTTGTTAGCTGTCCCCATCTGCTGTTGTTGGACCCAAGGGTGCACAACAGGTGATAAATGTTTAATGCAGGGGAAACTGAGAGCACAACTAATGAGGATATACCTATAAAATAATGATTTGTAAAATGAATTGCTATAAAACTGTATTCTTTCATAAGTCCATGATGCCCTGACAAAATATACAGTAAATCAATCATCTGATCATTGCAAATGATCATGTGAAATGCAACTGTATATATAGGCCTATATATAGTAGTTCAGCATATTTGACATGGCTCACGCAGACATGGCTGACATAGAGGGGCTCTATTGACCAAAACGTATTTAAATAAATACCTCTATGGATTCACTGATGCCTGAGCAAATACCTTGAACTCAGACAAAGAAACCACAGAAGGTTCAGGTTTTCCAGTGGAATATTTCATGCACACAATGCAGAGATCATGAAGAGTACATAGAGACAGACAGACAGAGTAGATAAAGCAGTGGTTGGATAGAGCTCCAACCACCATTGTGTATAATCGACAATGATGAGCAAGTAATTTGCAGACAGCAAATTATTCCTGCATCATGAAAGGGCAAAACGTGGCAGTGCGGTTTACAATGGAGGCAGGATATGGTGAGACTCCTAGTTTACAAGAAAACCCTCCCATGTTGACATACTGTAGTTGATAACAGAAAAACTGACATCATTAAGATTCACCAGTGTGCAAGCACAGCAACAGAAGCAAACCTCCTCCAACCCCCAGATGACTATCAAGCACTGTGTTTTCTAAGCATGGAGGTAATGAGACAAATACTTATTACTCAAATAACAATGGCATGAATATTAGGATCACATTAGGCCCTGAATTTAATGACGTAAGTACAATATGCCACAGTAACTAAGAGGTAAAATATACTTAAACATTCTGTAGGGAAGAAGGGGGAAATATGAAGAAAGCAGAGTCTGTTTCTGTGCAGTGTCTCACACGGAAGCATGCCTAAGCATGGATGAAGTCATGAATGAGAAAATGATACTGAATCTAACAACTCATAACTGATCTTAACATGCCAGCACGTAGGATGCTGCAGCAAAACTGCTGTACAACATAATTTGAGTTTATTAAAAGTAATGACTTGTGCTAAGTGAATCTATGGTGATCATTTAGTCAGAAATGGGACCATCAGTACTCACTAAAGGGGTGCAAGGGGTCCAATATTCAGGGTTCAGCTCAGCTCGCGGACGGAGGTCCAGATATTCAGGGTTCAGTTCAGTTCGGGCTCGCGTTAATGTTCCCTTCATGGAAGATTGAAAAAAAAAAGTGTTAGAATTGTTTGTTTAGCTTTGGTTTGTTTGTTACTCATAGAAATAGTTGCGGAAGAAGACTTATCAGTTTTAAGAGCTCACAAACGCCAATATATTTCACTCCAGAGGAAAAGAAAGTAATACAAAATAACAATGTAAAGATCTAAGTTATTGTTTTTATTAAATCTATTTTACTGCCCTCAGATGAGCTTGACTCTGTACTGTCTTTACTTTACTGAATAGATATACCATTAGTAAACAATCATTAACTATAATGACAATTCACAGTAGAGCAATTAAAAAATGCCAATTCAACATTCCCCAGCAAATTTTCAACAAGAATTCACGTAAAATGAAGAGTAAATTATATTCCAAATGAGGTTACAATCCAGTTTTCCATTCCTGAGGCCCTATGGCCTAAATGACAGGCCAGTGGAATAGACTGAATCTGCTTGGCCCCATGAGGTCTATGATGTATACTGTAATTATCTGCTGATTCTCAAAATGGCTGTGTGTAATGAGGCTATGCTGCATGAAGCCCCAGGCATAAATCACTGTCTTTAACTGACTTCCAGATGACCAACAACAACACAGAGCAGGAGCAGAGAGAAAGAAGGGAATGGGTTATCTGGGCAACAGCACTATATAGCATCCAACTTGTGCTTCTTATCAGCACAGGCCATATTGTTCACCAAACTTGCTTACTTAAGACAGTTTTCTGTCTCCTAAAAATAGTCAACTCACTTGCACTTATTCTCAGTTATTTATCTGTTTACAGCTTGGCTACCAATGTATTAACATCCTGCAGCTTTATTTAACTATGCGACACAGGTGGAGACTTTTTTATTGATGCTGTGCTAGGCTTAACTATGTTGAACGGCTACATGCCAGTCAGACTGTCAGACTGTCTGCTGTCATTGGCATGAAACTGTTTCCATAGTCTGGCTCATACACACAAACATAAACAAATAAAGAGATACCGCCCCCCAACCACAACACACACACATACACATTTTGAATGTAAAATTTGTTCTATGTACATACAGGCTCAGTTAACAGTTACTTATATGAGTATAATGAACCATTTACAGAAATGAGTGGATGTTAACACACAGTAACCAGATACAACAGTATAATCTCTTTACAATTGTCTCCAAACAAAATGAATATAATAAACAATGAGGCAAAATGTTCCATCGTTGAAATGTCACCAAGTAATACATTCAGGAAGGAACATAATACAAAACAACAAGTTACACTTAAAATGTAAGTATAATTTTTTTTTTATAACATGGCAATCCAAACAACAAGATACAGTTTTTTTTGTTAATGAAGACATCACATACATAATCGCAGTGCATGCAAAATCGTAAACGCCAGCTTCAAAATGAACCAGAGAAACAATAAAAAATGATGTTAATGCAGTCAAAGTACAGAATGTCATACGGACACAAACAATACTTTAGTGATAGAATAAACTATATCTCTGTCAGAGTTTTTCCTCATTACCATTACCCCCTTTCTGACTCCCGCAAGCCTGTTTTCTTGTTGTGTAGCCTGTATAAAAAACGGATGAAAGATTTAATTTAATTAGCAACATAGTTTTTAACGGTGAACACAATGAACAGGTTGCCAAGCAAGCACCACCGCAATACGGTGACTACATAGGATAGGTGTTTATGTTTCTGGTTACTCAGTGTAAAATGTATGGTTCTTATATGCCCAACATGTTGAATTCTTCCCTATAATGTTGATGTAAGAGCAAATAAAACACTGAAAACATAGACATTGTCTACTGGCTATACTGGCTGCATCATCCCTTGGATAATCGGTGATGTTATTTCTACAGTGGGGTTGCATTGACTGCACAGCAAACCTTAATATTTATATACCACAGTTTGAACACAAACTGTCAACTAAAGACAAAATGCAATATTAGGTTAATAATATTCAACCTAGTCTCACATTGCTCAGATGTGACGGTTCCCTATTAGCATCAATATGAAGTTGTACTTTATAATGTTGATCTTACGCAACAGGTGAAGTTATCCCACAGCTGTACTAACCAAATAACGTTTAGCTAGACAGTTAGCTAGTGGGTAATGTTACCTTAGGTAACATTTTTAAGCCTATGCTAGCATAGCTAACATTGCCTAAAACTAACGTTAGTCCTCAATATGTAGTGGTTGTTATAAAAGCAAATTATTATTTATGCAATTTTCAAAGTAAATATTTAGTTTTCAATCAAACACAAGCTAATGTAAAGCAAACACTTAATTCCTGCCGTACAGGTATGGACCATTCAGCTTAATGTTACAGTACGGAGCACCTCTGGGGTCACATGGTAGAAAAAGAAAATTCAATGTGTAATCCGTGCCCTCGGTTTTGCAATCCCAGCAACCGGAGCGGACCATTACACACGTATGCATTTAGCATTCATTGTGCTTTCCACTTGAAAACCAACATTGATGAGCAGCAAGCAGCCAGCTTGTTAACATCATGTTAACAGTTTGCCACCTTCCCAAATGTTCACTTTGATTTTGGTTAAATCATTATGCCTTTAGCCTATTTTGCCTTTTACTGGCCTTTGGGCAAACGATGAAATTATAAAATTTTCTTACCAAGATCTCTAAGCAGAGACGAGGTCAGTGAGCACTGCTGGCTCTGCCATGAAGTAACGTCTGTTGGTGTGTGATGCAGCAAATAGTGTTCAGCTGCTTTGTATGGATTCATTTTTAAAGGACAGGAGAATAGTTAGGGCTTGAGGTGCCATTCTCCAAACAAGTGACCATGAACACACAAAGCAAGTGAGGGAGCATTTTTAAGCAGTTGGCCTACTCCTTACATAACCTCATACCATTTTCTTATACCATGAGTGCATTATTTATACAGTTATTTGTATGATGGCAAGCATGGTAAAACTTAAAATGCTATATATTATTGTACTTTTTTAGCAGTCAGTTTTGATTCGGTTGGTATTGGCTGCATTCTGAAAGCCTTGTGTTCTATTCAGGTTGCCATTAATCGTACTGGAGAAAAGAAACCTTATTGCTGGTGTTACCTGTAGGTGTTAAAATCAACATTCTATTTCAAACATCTGCTAGACCATTCTAACAAGACGCTTTTCTCAATATAGTTTTCCTCACAAAGTCTTCCAATTATTGGAAAAGGTTGAGGGAAATAGGTGAAAGAAGGGTAGAGCAATAATCACAACCTTTATCTCATTATGCACCGTCTTAATAGATTCCACTTGTCTGTCACTCTAATTAATGGGAGTCCTTCTCCATAAACAGGCCCAGAATGTGAGAGTATTTATTAGTACCTAGCCATTTCTCACCAGAGAGATAAGTGACAGAGAGAGGGGAAGTGAGAGTTGGGAACATTATAATTGATAATCTTTCACTCCGCAATGTCAGCGTGATCGTGGTAAATCCTTGGTTGCAGTGTGCGATACTGTCAACGCTGACTACAAAAATAAGGAGCATGAATAAAACAGGTTATTGAGGTTGATTGAGTGCTTTCAGTGACATGAGGTTTCAATATACTTTCCATTACCTGAAAAGGCAAAAGTAGAACATTTTGGATCAAAATGTAGCAAACGAAACAGG
This sequence comes from Gadopsis marmoratus, assembly GCA_036023855.1. NCBI lineage: Eukaryota > Metazoa > Chordata > Actinopteri > Centrarchiformes > Percichthyidae > Gadopsis > Gadopsis marmoratus. Next base: position 34,888 of record JAVQJF010081699.1, on the reverse strand, counting down.
TAATCATAGTTAAGGGAGCAAAAAGAAATGAAGAGTCAACTTTTGCCTTTATATTTTCTGCTTGATACAGCATTTGCGGTGCGGTTTGTTGGTGTGCACATGTTTCCTCTTCATTTACCTAAATTCGCATTGAAATTGGTATTTGGACTTCCTACTTTGTACTGTAAGTATGTATGTGTAAGTTCAGTCCAAGACAAAATGGTGAATGATAAATAGTGGCAGGGTTCGACATTAACCATGGCCATAAAAGTTAGATTGTGGCCACCAAGTACTCCATGTAGGTTTCCCCCTGTGGCCACCAGGTCTTATCCCTATACAGGATATACTTTGCCTTCACCAAAGCAACGTTACAGTTCCACAAACAGACTGTGAGAGAATATATGTACCATATTTTTACAAAGAAGTTTCGAGTTTTCTATTTAAATAAATTATTATAAAAATATATTTTCATTCTGTTAATGTCTTTTCATTTATTGAAGTGTCACAGTTAAGGAAGGCAGTGTTAAGTTGAGTTAAATTGCCTTTTCTGTATTGTTTTCACATAACATTTGGGCCAACAAATTTAGGGGTTTGGTGGCCAGTACTTGAAAACTTTAGCGTCTTTCCTTGATTGGTGTAGGAAATTTGGTCTTTTAATTTAACCAGTAGAGAGGCTGAAGAGACTGAGGGTGGCATGACTGATGGAGAGTCCCACATTCAAAGTAATCCAGAAATTTAAAGTGCTACTGAGGAGGCAGTTGCATGACAAACGGAGACCATAATGATACAGAAATTAAACCAGCAAGGCATCATAATGCAGTCTCAACACCCTGTGGCAACTAAGTTTTGGTAATTTTGTGGCTAGCGGCATGTTGCACAACTATACTGCAGTGGAATAGGGGTTTGAGGAATACATTTTCAGTTGGTGTGGGTGGGACTGGCATCCATCCAGACCAGGTACATCACAACAGTCTGGACAGAAATGCCCCTCCTAAAAAGAAACTGATCTGCTTGTGCGGGAGATGCAGCATCATGACAAATGAATATATGGCACCCTATATTCACGTGGGAGGAAATACAGCAACACATTTGCTTACTGTGTTGTTCATATCCCAGAGAAACCATTTCTGAATTCAAGAACTGGTTAAATGATATTAGAAAAAAAGCCACTCAGGATTGATGGTGGACAGCAGGGATAGTTTGACAACAGAAAGGGGCATCCACCAGCCATTTCCTGACATCTTCAGAGGGTGCTGACACCTCCACGGTTCTCATTACACACATTCTGGCACACAATCTTTGATGGATGACCATCACTCAGGCCACAAACAAACCCATGCATACAATGTTCTAAATATAGGTGTCGTTAACTGAGCAATACAGGCTCAAATCCACCAGAAAACCTTCACAACTACATTTTTATATCTGCTTAATCTGTGCAGGGTTAGTGGGGGTTTGGAGCCTATTGTGGCATGCACTGGGCAAGAGACAAGGTAGACACTGGGAAGGTTTCCATTCTATTAAGGGCCTTGCATGCATCGACAGGCAATTTTATTAATGTCTATGAGAAAATTAGAGTTTGCAGTTTACCCAAACTGCAATGCATCATTCTGTGCTAGGAAAGTGGAGCATGTGAAATGGCACATTCAAACCAGAACTCCCTTTGCTGTGAAAATGACAGTTCTAACCAGGCCTGTGTACTGCACCTACCTTTGAAATTTAACACAGTCATAGTTCATAGTGAGTCACCAAAATGCCAAATGGACATGAGTAGCAAAACACTCAACAACCAAGTGTGTTTCTCAGCACAAAGCTTTGTGCCATCGTGAAATTAAAGCCCTGTGTGCTTTTGCCAAATAGCTTGTAGTTCTTCTACCTCTGTTCCAAAAAAGTGTTTTCCACAGATGAGTACTTATATAAACTCTAAACATTTGTATTGTAGCACTAGACTTGTTGTTAGCTGTTTGTTGGTGAGGGATGCACTTTTTTAAAGAGATCTAGCTTTTTTTCCCTATGGACGTTAAATGCAGTTATACTGTAAGCTGCTTTGGAAACAAGCATCTGCCAAATGAAGTATTACAATACTACAGCAGCAGTTAAAAAGTTCATCTTTATAACAAACAATTAGTGTTGCTTTGGATCCCTTTGGCAACCCTGAAGAACATGAACCTTTATGACCAACACATAAAGGTAAGAATAACAACACACTGCATATAGTCTCCATGGACCCTGTAAAGCTACTCTGTTGAACTTGTCTGTATGCTGTGGGCTGAGAAGATGAGTTTCATTAGGGGGATGAAACACACTTTAATCAGCTTTCCCATTAGTCTAGCCCTGCCAAGCCTTCCCAGTCATAGCAGACCTTTAGTTCTGTTTAATTACCTTAGAGATACCACTGTATGCACTCTTCCTTGACATCACTAGACAACATTTGTTTCTCAAAAAGTGCTGTGTGTGTGTGTACTGCTAAGAAAAGAATATGATGTTTATCTTGTGACTAGTGGTAAGTCTCAAGAGGAAAAAACAATACTTTGCATGCTATGTAGATGACTCATTCAGGCAGCTCTTTGATCATTAGTTATTTATTTAGCCTTTCATTTAGTCATTTATTAAGTAATCACTTCAATATATTAACACAATCAGCATGGTACGATGTAAAATCTTAACTACGAAAAACTTTTTTCATGCAATAGAAATGTTAGCAAATTATTAAGTGGCAAACGCAGGGGAAACTGAGCACAGCCGTCTGAACAGATGATATACAACAATGACCATATTCCACTTATAGTGGTGTTAATAGATAAATAAATAAAACACTTACAGCACAGTAAAATCAATCACAGCATCATCTGCGTTGTCTCTGGAAATTGCCCAGTACAGGTTGATATATTATGGCCATAATCGCCCTGCACTGGCACGGCTTTCTCCTTCTTAGCAGTCTGCTGACTTACAGTCGGAGCTGTGGTAATGCAAATGAGCTCATAAACTGGTCGTGTGTGGGGAATCGCCCTCTGGACCTCAGACGGAGATCAGCTGAGCAGTGTTGTCCCTTATTCCACAATCCGATCTCTACATCATACCAAATCATTGGTTTTTGCTGCTTTGTTTAGATTTGTTGAGGCCTGCTTTATTTTGCCGGGACTCCATAAATAAATAAATAAAAGAAACGCACAACAGGGATGTGGTGGGGAGGGGGGGAGGATTGTGCCATTTTGATGCAGGGAAGTGCGCAATGCAAAGGAAAAATGAATGGAGGAAAGGAAGTTGGTGATGATTAGAAAATGAGAGCTCACACGAGGGTGCTACTAAGCTGTTGAGATGGCTGGGTGAAAAAAAATCTGTGATTATTATTCTTTGATTTGCAAAGCTATGCTGTGATTGGCCCTTCCTTTGGGTGGCGGCATTAAACTTTATGTTTATGAGTCCCAGTGTTAAGCTCATTTCCACGCTCCCCATTCCACACACTAAGTATTGACATTTCGTTTAAGTTGATGACAGTGAGGAGGGAATTTTATGACAGAAATGTAATGGAAATGCATGCAGCGGGTATTGCAGTAAAAAATATCACCCAATTACATGGACATCTTTGCATAGCTGCAGAGTAAAGAGGATATGCATGATGCACCTCTGCTTTGTTCAGAAAGAACAAAGGGAGAGGAATTCATCTCAGCCCTCCGCCCCTTCACTCCCTCTGTTGTATTAAAACACATACAAATAGAATATTCTCTAATGAAAAGCCCACTCTGTGTATATGTGTGTGTGTGCGACAAAATTAATATAGAGATTGTGTTTGATATGATAATTAATTACACAAGTTTAAAAGTGCCCCTGCTGCATGTAAATTAAAACAGACACAATATCTAAAGTGTGTTCGGAGAGGGGGAAAAAATAACTATAATACTGCGGATTGTTAACATGGTAATTCAATGAAGGTGCTTTGTGAGCGAATGGAAAACAAATTATGTTAAAGTCTTGTGACAAGATAAATAAAACCTTGATCAATTAAGTGGTTGAAAAAGACGGCAGTCCAGCACTCAATGGGGACAGTCTTGCTGTTACAGTTTCACTCTTGAGCCACAGAGAAGCATTGATTCTCCCTGGCACCCCGTCCTTGTCATTACAGTCGATGCTGAGGCCAGCCCAAACCATTCTCAACAACCGCTAATGGCTTTAAGGAATTCAGCCGGACTTGTGGCAGAATTGTAATAAGTAGATTTTATGAATGTGGAGTGCAGGGACGAGCAGGTCATCCAGAGAACACAGTGAATGCATTAACAAAACAATTCTCTGCAATTACTGTAAAGCTGAAATTACAACTGGTGGGTCTGGTGAAGGAGGCGAAAATGTCAGCGGTCCACCAGTTGTCTTGTCAGTTGCTCGTCTTCGTGACTCGGTTGTGTCCAGCTTCAGTTCTCGGCAGAGGGCATTGTGAAAGAGAAGGGCTTTCTTCATTTTATGATTCCTCAGTTGACATCTTGATAGCAAAGTGTCAGTTTATGTCTGTGAAGAGTCCATTGGTGTTTTCTTTCTTCTTTCTTGTATGCCATCTGATATGCCAACTACTTTATCCTCCTTTCTTTGCCATGTTTGTTTTCTCTTCTCATTTGCCTCTTGATATACTCTTTCAAAGCTTTGATTTCCCTTGGATGCCTTTTCCTAGATTTTCTCTTCTCTTTCTCATTTGCAAGATCCCGCCTGCTAATGGTTGGGGGCTCTTCAAATCTCTGGTCGAGCGGGATATATCCGTGGGCGTGTCTACGTGTTGCACTGCCCTGCACTTTCTGGATCTTTTTTGAGCATCCTTCCAATACCATCTCTGATACTTCTGCTCCCTTGGTTTCAATTCCCCAATGTATCTTACTTTTTAGTCTTGAACCATCTTCTTCCACCTTTTTCTTTCTTTCTCTAGAATCTCCAGTCTACTGTCTGGCTCACTGTTTACTTCTCTCTCTCTTTTTTTTTTAGATAGTTTTAAGAATAGTGTTACGTAAAGCAGCTGAGCATCATTGGATCACTTGTCAACACTGTCCATATACACACCATTGATAGGCAGTATTTTATGGAAAATATAATTTAACGTTGACTGTTTGTATTGATAAGTTATTGATACTCTCCTTTCATTTGATATGTATATTTATGCATTTGTAGAATGTATTTTCTGGCTACAGAGCCTGCATTTGAACAAATTCTGCAAAAATAATTTATTTTAAAATATGAAATTAATGTCTTGTAACTTTTTAAGCACTATGATTATTATGAATGCATTTATTTATTAACATAAATAAGACTTTTCTATATGGGACATGTTTTGTGGCCTTTCTCAAGAATTACTGACTTCTGATCGAACGTGCTGAAATGAGATCGAGGTGATGGACATGTCGGTCTTTCTGATGAAACAGGTTGCAACCCTGAACATACATTTCATCTGTTTTAAAAGCTGTTTGCTACCTATTAACTACCAAAACTAATATATTTTTCTTCTTCCTCATTTTTTCTCCTTTGCCCTCCATTGTATTCTATAAGAGCACCTTTTATCTCTCAAGTGTAGGACTTCATCTCACTGGGGCTCCGTCTGTGCTTCTGGCCTCAGAATAGTGTTACCATTGGAGTTGTCCCGAAGGAGCCTTGTACAAAAGTAGAAGAAAGTTGTTGCAGAGCTGTACTTTTCCCTGAGATCAGATGGGTTTCTAGTGGTCACTCTGTACTTTTCTGACCTTCATTTTCTTTGCAAACAGTGGTTTTTGCTCACTCCTCTTGAGAGAAAAGCATCTTTTTGGATAGATAAATTCTCTAAGTGTCATTTAAACTGTTATATGACCTTCTAAAAGATGGATGTATGGGGTCTTTTCAGTTATCCCTCTCTTCACTCCTTTGACTTCGTGTCTTATACCACATGCTAAGACAGGTTTTGAGTGCAAAAATCCAACATTGAATCCATAATTTCTTTGACGTTATCTTATCTTCAAATTACATTTTTCCACTAGGCTATAGAAAATATTTATTCATAATTGACTAAACAAACTATTTGAATGGTATCTGCTCTTTGGGTTCTGTGGCATTAACCCTAAAATCACAAACAACACAAATCCTTAAAAACCAAACCTAACATATCCTTCAACACTAAAATGACAAAGTTTAACACAAACAGGAAGGGAAAGCAGGTGAGCTTATGTAATCTACTGAGTAACATCTTATTTATACATGACCACCTTTACACAACACAGACATTTTCTGTCTGTCTCCAGAATGTCTCTATCTGCTTCAGTCTTTGTTTCTCCATCTTAAAGTTATTTGTTCATTCTGGAACTGCTGCTCTGCTTGGAAAGAGCTCAGTGATTTGATGAAGCTGTTTCTGTAAAAGTGCTGCGTTTAAGTCAACCGAGCATTTCCCCTTGAGGCTGAGCAATGCTTTCACCCGAAAAAGTCCAATTTACAAGGCATATGCCAACCTCCACCCCACCCTATTAAATCTAACAACTGGACAATGAAGAGTAGAATAGTTGTAAGAATTTAAAGTAGCCTAAATCCATGGTATCCAATTTGTGAATATGGCTTACAAAGGAAAAGGCTGTTGCCTGCCATACTGTAAGAGCTATATAGAATGAGAGACATTATACCTTAACCTCCCTCACTGAGTGCATTACTTCCTACCTTCCTGATGGGGATTGTTATGTTCTTGAAAAATACTGACTCACAAGATTGGATCCCGTACGGCCTTCAGGTGTAGGACACTGTGAACATGTAAACAGAATGGCAACTTCTCTTTTTCTGTGCCAACTTCTGGACATTTTTAGAAACACTAGCAAGATTGCAGGGCTCCAAGGATGGCATTGTCGGTTTAAACCACTTTAATCCGGTTGGAAGTAAGAAGCAGCACAGCCTTTATGTGCAGGTTTTCAAACACGATGATGAAACATAAAAAGGCTCCATTGTTAATTGCATGCCACTTCTTGAAAATGTCTTTACAATGGGTAATGGGTACAGGCAATATTGTCTGTACCCATTACTCATTTGACAATGACCGGCTTCGGAGAACATTGTAAGTACATGCATGGAACCAACTTACGGACTGTAATCTGCCAAGGAGCTGAAATGTTCCATAATGTTCTGCAGGTTGTTCTGTCGAGTTAACAGCTGAAGCCTGAAGAAAAAAAGCAGCAGAAGCCTGTGTACTTATCAGTGGCCAGCTGTGCCTGTGATTGTGCCTGTGACATAATGTAATGTGTGTATTACTGGATGTCTAAAATGTCCTTTACAGTCCGGTAGCCTGAATAAGCAGAAGTAGCCATTATTAAGGTCCCTGAACTCTAATAAATGTCCACTTATTGTATTATTTTTCTTATCTTTTTTTATATATTTTTAAAAGGTGAGACCTCTGAGCCGCCTGACTTTCTGCCAAAACTTGTCGCCCCCGTTAATGTTCTTCTCTGTCTCCCTCTCAAAGAATAACTGTATCAGATCATGAAAATATAATAATATCATGTGAAATTTGCCACTGCAAGCATTTGTTTTGTTCACTTTTTCTTATCAGACACTAGTAGTCACAGTTGGGTGCCAAATATAAGGCGGGTGCCCGCATGGCTCAGACAAAAGCCTAACCATAAGACACTGATAGTCAATTAAAATTTCATCAATTGGTTGAAAAGATTCATGGATGTGTGTCTGTCAGCATGTTGAATGCCGTTTGAGAATGTTTATGTTTTAACACCGGAGAGCGTTTCGGCTGACGGAGTGAGAAAATACCCATATTTTTCAGCACTTTTTAAGAATTGTTATACTGGTATGTTGGGTGGAGGAGACGTATGCCTTCCTGTCTTTATTGGTGCAGCCAGTTCTTCACTAGATTTAACAACAGAAGAACCTAGAAGATATGATGGTCACGTATGAGGTTGTTTCTTGGCACAAAAATGAGAATCCTAATCCATCCCAACGTTATACAAGCAATGACACATCTGACTTTATGTAGTTCCTGAATATACATTCAGTATTTGTCATGGTTAGTGCATGAGTTAGAGAGGGGGAACAGGGGGAAGTAGTTTCAATTTACACACACTGATCAAAACATCACCATTCCTGTATATTTATACCAACTAAATGAAACATTTCTTCGTTTATACTAGAGTACACAAGCTAAAAGGTAAATTCAGCTAAACTCACTGTGCTTTGCACCACTTTGGTGAAATTAAGGGGTAGTTTATAGCTTTATTTGGCTGGTTGTTGGTCTTCATAAAATATGTTGTCATATTTTTCTGATTAATCTACCACTAAGCCGACTGCCTTATTACTTTCCATGTTTACCGGTGAGAAGGAAAATTGCATGCCTTTAGCAAAAGTGAAGTAATCCATTGGAAGCATCGCTGTCTTTTTGGGTTTGTGTATGCAATACATTTCCTGCGTTGACATCCAGGTAAAGTCAGAGGAAGATGGATGTGATGCATCATTTTCCCAAGCTGCAATTCTGATTTGCAGACTGGACTGATTTAGGTTACTCTCAATGGTCCTAACCATCTTGTTTTCAATACAGCAAATCCAAATCAACACACACAATAAATATTGTTACAGTTTGCACTATGTGCTTGCTGGTGTGCATTCCAGCTATGATGTAACTGTCTGTCTAAATACTGCACCTGTATGTGAACAGAAAGTATTAAAGATATGGTAAATCTTTTGAGAATAAACGCTTCCCTTTTTGATTTCTTTAGTATGTCGACATCCACTGCATTTCAAATGGGAGGGTAAACATCTATATCGTATTATTATACACATCATATTATTACAGATGCATGATCCTAACGCATTGTCCCAACAGCCCTCTCTATATGCACTTGATTCTGTCTCCACTATTTCTCATTTTGAGGTAGAATAGAATACAACAGCATTAAACATTGTCATCATAACAACAGAAAGCTGTAGCTGAAATTAAACAATGACTAAACAGAAGATGTCATAAGCTGGAACTAACCTACGATGCAAAGTCATTTTCTAACTTTTAAAGCTGCTTTAAGAAATTGAAGATGAAATGTAACACTTATTATTTTTATACATCACGGATAAGTATCTTGTTAGCCATCCGCCGTACCTAATTCACTGTAATTAAAACACTTTCTTCTATCAAAGGAGCATCTGCCGGCTTCATCGGTGGGCTGCAGTGAACCTTCTCCTCATGAATATGTAAATCGGTAGTGAACCTGAAAGAATCAACCTAAAGCCGAGGGCCAAAACCAGCCAATGATAAATGATAGAGTGATAAGAAATAATATTTGAGTGGAATCAAATGAGTCAACAGTAGGGCCACATACGATAATCCACAATTAATAACACAAAGACATCAGATGTTATCTGCGCTGGTCAATCTCTAATGTCAGGGAATTAGATGAAGTCAAGTGCGCCTGCAAAGCTAATGGTCCAGATAGATTATCTCCAGCTCGCAGACAAGCTAAAGTCAGCTATCTCAATGGCTCCTGTCACTGTCACCAAGATTTACAGCTAGTGTATACCTGCAGGATTTTGAGGCTCTAGGGTTTTACAGGGAGAGATGGAAGTGAGAGAAAATATTTAGTAGATGAGCAATGCTGCAGCTGCACAGTGTTATTATCACTGTTAGGGTAAAAAGTTGGATTTGCGGTTTAAAGAAAGATGCAAATGTGTTTTTGATTAAGTTAGAACTGCAAAAGCTAGTTGATATTTCCGAAGTAGGATTTGGGAGGTGGGGTAATGGCTACTGTTGGCAACCGGTGGTAAAACCAGTACTTCAAAAACGTAGTTATTTATGTACTAATCATTTTGGACTATATGGTTCAAAATTTAAATGGTGTCCACAGCATCTTTGAAAAGCTTGATCTCTTTCTAGCTCCGCACAGTGAACACCCAGAATTGCTGGTCAGGGAAAACACAGTTGGATGTTTAACAGTGGTTCACTTGATATTGCAGTATTGATTCTGCTTCACAGTTTAGACAAATTTCATATGCCCTAAAGGTAACAAGAGAAAATAAAAGTGAAAGAAATCACATATCCAACTTTCCGAGGCCTTTGGGAAGAAATTAAGTTCAGTTGGACTTTAAAGGGGCTGTTAGATGGAATGGTGGATGTGATTTTGCCATCAACCTTTCACTTGTTCCACCATCTGCTATTACAATAAATTCTGAAAGCTGCAGGTCTCTGGCTCTCCTTCTGTTCAGTGCCATAAAGCACTTTTCTTTGTGCGATCCGGCATATTATCCATGAAATCCAACCCTGCAGCGCAGGGATGTGAAATGCAGCGTAGTGAGCTGTAGAGGCTGCCAATCTTCTAATTGCACTATTATCTCGTAATTTTTTTTTGTTACAAGTCAGTAATGTGAAGTGGAATATGTAGCACCTTTTGAACAATCAAATGTGATTTTGATATTTTCAATTTATTTTACATAACGCAGAGGATAAGAATAGATACAATCCAGAGACAAGATATAACATTTTTGTCTTTTCCCCACAACAAAAAGGGATCAGCACACTTGCACTGTGGCTTTCACTGCAGGAGAGAATAAAGTTTGTCTCTTGTAGCAGTTTTTCACAGTGCATGGCAGCAGAGTGCACAAAAAGAGATTCATAAAAGAGCCTAGAAGTTTTAGACCTCTAGTAACACCGTGGAGCTGTCTTTCTACAAGGCAGTGACGCTGTACACAGTCCTACCAATGATGTCGCTCTATTCCACTGACCTAAAGGTGGCGGTAACACCAAGATGTGTTGCAGTGCATGAAGGCAACGTCAAGCTAATAAACAAGGATGTAAACAATGCTGGATTCAAAATACTTTAAAGAGATTGACTTTTTTTTTGAAGAAGCAAATGCTGAAGGATATATGCAATGCATCATAAACATAATTTTTGTTTGCTTACAAGAAATCTCAACATGGCTTTTTGGTGGACACATAAAAATGGTAATAATCTAAGCAACAGAGGCTGATACATGCTGACTTTTAGACTTTGGTGTGGGTCAAGTTCTAAAAACCGTGGATTATGCATTTCCCACAATGCAACAGGATAGCATCTTTCATTAGACCTTCCAAAATCCACATTCTGCATTTTTAACAGGCCTTCTGTTAAGATGTCTTACGCCCAATCAGACATAGCCCTCATGACATTACTATGACATCATCGGGGTTGTTCTTTGAGACCGTAGCAAGCTTCCTTCAGTGGACATTGAGTTTTCAGTAGTACTTTGCATGACAAGTAAACTGATTTCACGTGTAAAGTCACAGTTACTTGACTAAACACGCAACAAGTGTGTCTTGTGTTTCCAGACTGTTCCTAGGTCCTCCTTAAGACCTTAAAACCTGCAACAATCTCAGGTGGACCCAACCTGGAACAAAGTCCTAGACCCAAGCTCTGAGTGTGTTTGTTCCTTGGTTTCTCCAGGGGGGGTTGGATCTGCCCACAGGCCTCTAATTTAGTCCTTTGCCTGTCTTATCATATTCAAGAATCACACTTAGCAAATCGAAAGCATTTTCCATGGGGATGCTACGTTAGCAGCAATACAAACAGAAATCACTAGCCTCAAACTACATTTAACATTTTAAGATAACTTGTCAGGTGTGATTACTGTTTGGATCACAACTCTACGTATTCAGCGTTATCATTTAAAAATATGTATTAGCTCTCTGTGAACTTTGCGTTCACATTCGCTTAAGCATGGAGCCTTTAATGCTGTTGAAAATTTGATTTGATATTCTTTTTATTGTTTGTTTATTCTTAGTGATTTTGCAGTCCGTTTTTGTTTTCAGGCATATATCACTCTGCCTGAGCGTGCGCAAGCCGTAGAGACGACCTTCATCATAGTTTACATTTTGCACGTACGTACACGCAGGGGACACCCATACTTCCACACCCTACAATAATGCGCAGATCTGCTTTAGTGATCACTGTCTCCCTCCTCAGAGATACTTAATGCCTAAATCTCTTTCTAACTGGCAGGGAATCACATAATTGGCTGTGGTCCATTTGCTCACCCACGTGTGTGTCCTCTCACTAACAGCAGATTTTAATGAATCGGTTTTACAGTGATTAGAGCTCCTGGCTATAGGTCAGGGAGGGAGTGAGCGACTCTGACCACTGAGAGACGGCCAAGCATGGATGTCTGTCGTCTGCGCGGACTGAGCACAGTGTGATGGGCTTAATCAAAACGCTGCAGTTTTCCCTCTCCCTTGATAACGCTTTGTCTGCTGTGCCGCTGCACCTTGCTATCTCTTTCTACGGACATGAGTTACTATCTTTGTCCCTGTCCGCTCATGCACACACACACGCACGCCCTACAGTATATCTCTATTTCCTCCTTTTCCATAATGCTATTAGTCTCTACACACAGTATCCATGGTAGCTAAAATGTGCCTCGAGGGGACTGAACTACAGGTGACTGAAGCAATTTAAAATTACGCTCACTCATGTCTGCTTTCTTTCACAGCTTATCTTGTGCAACAGTTGATGGGAATGTCAAAAAAGAGAGATCCAAATATCTTCTAATTCAACCATACATGTGTTACTTTAATATTCATATATGTTAATATTTTAAAATCTTACAGTAACAATGGATTTGCCAAATTCAATGCTTTCAGCACTTTTCCATGATGTACATATCATAACATGTCATTCAGTCCCTCAGGGAAACAGATCTACAACAGCTAAAGGGGACCTCAACCGTCATTGTAATTGTATTGTAACATACTTTCACAGCCAGAGGGGGGATGTAACTAAGTACTTTATTTAAGTAAAATCTCCAGGTACTTTTGCACTTCATGCTACTTTAAACTTCTACTCCACCACGTTTCAGAGGGAAATAATATATCTTTCACCCCACTGCATTTATTTGACAGTTATAGTTACTAGTTACTTTTTACTTTTTTACATTCAAAATATATGATCAGTTAATAAAATATGATGCATTGCTATGGATTTAACAACCAAGCAGTACATTAAGTGGATAAAATGTGGCATACACAGTAATTCATCTGTAATAATAATCGAAAAAAATAATATCACTCTGACAGGGACCGTTCCGCAGCCTAATGAGTAGTTTTACTTTTTATACTTGAAGAAAGTTTTGCTGCTAATGTTTCTGTACTTCTACTTAAGGGAGATTTTGAAAGCAGTAATTTTACTTAAGAAATTATTACTAGTTTACTAGTAAGTAAAACATCTCAATACTTCTTCCACCACTGTGCAAAGCAGCAGTGTTTACCTTATGCAATTGCGTAGGTGATTTATGTTGATAATATGTGTCAAGATATAAAATTCTTAAAATATTCAGTACACACAGCGTAAAAGACCTTAATGTTCAATATAAATTTTAAATGATAGCATTTGGATCTTGCTTTGTTTTGGCTGTTGAGTCGTAATCTTTTGCCCAATACTTTCTTTTGATCTTTGAGAACCCTGAAGAGGAGACAGTTAAAAATGCTAAAAATCCAAATATGTACATAGACAAATACCTTCACCGGCATCTGCTGGTTGATAAGCACGACTCATAGCCTGAAACCCAGCCTCTGTGGTGATACAAAGCATGGCTCACAGCAGTGCACTGCAGAGCCAACTCCACTGATTTACCATGTCAACTTCTCTAATTCACCATGTTCTCTATGTTGGCCAGACAATCCATGTAGACAGCTTCAAACCAACCACACTGACAGGAAAGCGGCAGTTGGGGGTCTGCCCAGTGCGTCTCTGGCTATGACACACCTGTCAGTCAAATGGAAATACCACAATATGCAAGCCAGAGAGCTGTTGTGCTTGTGATCCTGCCAAAAAGGAGGCACGGATGTAATTTCTTTGTCAGCATTGCAACCTACATCCCAAATTATTGATCCTACCAGTTTGTACTTTCTATTGTCTACAATTTCATTATTATTTACTGGAATGACGTTTTAGGTTATACTTTTTCTATGCACAATAGATGCCCAGGAATCACTGTTACATATGAAAAATGGATTATAGCTGCTATTATTTACATGTTCATGTATGATGTCTTGTCTTTTCATGCATTACTTGTATGCATGGACCAAAGGTAGGTAAGAGACAAGGTGAAATTTTAAAATAATCCATCAATGATTTATGTTTTGAAAGAAAAATGACTTGGTCATGAGTAATTTTTTTGTATAATGTATTATCTTTGGTGGTTTTGTCTTGTGTTTACTGCAGTAACATACACTTGTCTGTGTCCGTGCAAATTCTGCTCCCATACACACTCACTCATGCAAAACAATGTTTCCGCTTGCTTAATTTCTCAAGCATGTAGATTAAATATGTAAATTGGAAAATGGACTTGCATTTAGATGCCCCTTTGTTCAAAAATAATCTTAAAATTAGTGAAAACTCTATTTACGTCCTTTAATAGCAATTGAAAAAATTGATTCACACAAACTCGGATATGAATGATAAAGGATTGAAGCCTCTCTAAGATTTACAAGATGATTTTGTTTTGCCTGGGTCATCCTTTTTTCATATGCTGCTATTTACAGGTACATAGTGCCATTTATTCAACCCTCTTCAAAGGGATTTGTTGGCAGGAATATTGCACCTTCATTTTCATTTGTAGATCTGTTATGTTCAATGTCACTCATTACCTATATTCATATGTTTTGGCAGTTATGTCACCACCATATAACGATGTTATACTACTGAATGATTCCTTGTCTTTGAAACTGTCAAGCTATCAAAGGCCTTTTTAGTTTCCTGGTCTTACAGTTGCTATAAAAGATGCAGTAAAGAGATGGAAACCACCTCATGTCCTTAAATAAGATCAGTGGTTGTCGTCATTCTATTGTCAACTTTCTTTTTTAGAACTGTCAATAACACATGCAAATGATGCAAAAAACAAACAGGAAGAATGCATATACAAGTAGCAAACTTGTAAAATTGTAGTATTAGTCTCAGTGAAGCAGGAATGGTATGCTGAATTATATTGGATCCATTCATCCACGCACTCCATCATTTTTGCTACAGTTTGAATGTGAGACTAAGGAAACTGTTTGTTTGATAGCTCACTATATTTGTTCTGTGTTGATATATTTGCCCATATAATCATATATGCAATAGGAACACTTGAAAGATTAACTGGGACAGCAGGGAAAGGGATAATAGTGGACACGATTATATGAATATGGTAAGTTTGATGAAAGCATTTTCAATCGTCGCTCTGATTATTATTTATTATGCACTGTATTTTTATTCGGATTCTTTTCCTTCAAACTAAACCAGTCAAATACAAACGAATCGGTCACTATCTGTGTATGTGCGTTTGTATTTCTTCATCGGGAGAGCCTTGCCAGTCATGGATAAAAGGCTTTGCTTAATGGACTACACTGAGTTTCTGGGAGATTAGCTTGTTGGTCAACCTACCGTTACATGATGACAAAACAAAAATGATCCGTGTGTCCCTGGCATTGTTTGCTCCAGTGCTCTTGCTTACACTCAGCATTGACTGACTGCATAGCTGACTGATGGGCTGAATGGACTATGACTTTATTTACACCTACTATAAAATTGTAATGTGCATCTGGGTATGCTATACGGACAATGAACAATGTGATCATGCCCTTGCATTTACACATAGTACTTGATGTCTGCATCTGGCGGCTTAGTAATTGGATTGTGTTTTTTATGAGCGCTTTGGAAAATAAGGACAGCGCAGGAGAGGTGAAGAGGTGCCAAGTCTGTGTATTGCCGCATACATGGGCAGGTGTAGAGTCACAAGGGCTGTTGTTACTGCAGAGCCAAGACCTATTGCAGCAGGAGTTGTCCTCTGATAATGTGAGCCAAGCCACCTCCGGAGGGTCATACTGTCTCTAAGTGGAAGAAGCCACTACGTCACACTGTAATGCTGGAGTTTGCCAATTTGCACATCAGTATGCATATTTTGTTTACTTTATTGCTTATTTAAAAGTGATATTCAAAGAACCCGACAATGAGCTATCTGCTTTTCCTGAAACAAAACTCAAACATAACACCGTGGCTGTGCCAGAACTATGACCATTTCTAAAATGTTAGGGTCAGCTAGTCACCATCCATCATCCACAAAGCAGCTCTCATTTGAAGAAGATTTAAACTTTGAGGACTTCTGTGCTTCCTACTCCTTCATCTTTTACCACAATGCGCTGTAAGTGGAGATAGTGAGTGGCTCATATCGATCTTAAAGGTTGACAGTTTACTGAAATAAAAGCTGCTTCTTCAGTCATAAGGATGGCCAGTTCCCCAGTATGCTACATTTACAAGACTCTACAGTACCCTCAATAAGAGCATATTAACTGCAGAATAGACATACATCTAGTTAAAAAAGAAATATTTCTTCAGCAATTTATGCAATATTTTTTAAAAGCACATACATGTAGGTTCATTACGAAATTATTTAAATAAGAAGTCATCAATAATGTCTGCTGTCATTAATCCCGCCTTGGGCACATTCCGCTGTGCTCTATCAGGATGAGGGTTTGACATTAAAACCAATGACATTAAAGATAATGCAGGAATGTTACTCTGATAGCGTGCAAGAAAATAACCGCCATGACAGTTTAGCAGGAAAAGGTCAGAATGGAAATGACTGTTTGACTCATTATGGAGCTCCAGAGGCAACTTTTTACTGTCACTTGTTAATAAGTGTCAAGGCAGTTACTGCCAGTGGCTGTTACTTTTGACTGGTGTGGGAGTATACTTCTCTCAACTGCTTTTATCCAAATTGGGAAATAATAAATTACAGTTACTGTAATTAACTACCCTTTTATGTTCTAAGCCAGGTTTCACTTTTATGCAAGTATGTTTTGATAAATCTACACCATTTTGGTATTAGTGGAATTAATGACCGAGCTTTAATATTATAGGCTTGCTATATGCACTACAATGGAAACTGACCATCTGCGGACCTTCCAACCACGGACACATTTTGTGGATAAATAAGTGTAAACGTAGCAGTGGAGGATGGAGTTTTCAATCATGATATTGTGAAGACATTAGCCAAATAACTGGATGACCCTGACCAGATAATCCTAAACTCTTTCACAGGGTTCAGGATGGGTGATGGCAAAAATTGTCTCCTGGCAAAAAACAACATACACAGCTTATTGATTGTTTTTGTGTGAAGGTCTTTTTCTCTTTCCTCTTGTCTGTGTTAGACAAACTCTTGCTTGCGTTTTTGTGAATAATAATGTGAAGGGATGTCCGAAGCAGATCCTAATGATCTGGGCATATTTTATGGGCTAAAATAACACCGGTCAAAATTCGATACCTGTGGTTTTTCCACTCCTGCCTGCTAGACGTCGGAGCACGCTGTAGCAGCATTTTGCTCTATATATGAATGAAAGTTAGTGTTTGAATGTGAAAAATGATTCGGTTGACTTTGTTCTGATCTGGTTGCGCAATTCAGGCGTCACATAATTACATCGTTTGACATTCAGATATGTGATTTCATACAGGCATTCAATCATTTAAATTCATTTTTACTATTTTGAGTGGTGTAACAGAAAATGTGGGGTTCCTGCAAATATTTCGCTCATTCAGCTACAGTGCCAGTGTAACAGCTGCTTATATCACCGTTCGTAAAAGCCAACTTGTCTGTGCGTAAAAGAGCTTAGCGGTCATTACAGTGAGAGAGTACGCTACACACGGCTTTCTCTCTCTGTTCCGCACGCCAGCGAGCAATGAACTTCAACTCAGTTCATTGGTCTATTGGCTTATAAATAGCTTAACCATTTTTAAAACATTATTCTACCCATGGATGTTTGTCTGGTGATGAATCAGCAGCAACAAGTTAATGAGAAGAAAAAGAGAATGTATAAAATTGGACTCATCAGCTGCTACACAAAATATTAATTAAGATCCATACTCATTTGTACAGAACATCAGCCTCAGCTGTGACTAGCTGGTGTGATGAACATATGGTTGCATCTTACACTTGATCCAAAAACAAATGCTGCGAAATTCTAAGCATTTAAGTCCTCTCCTACACGCTCTGTTCCTCAACTTAAACTTCCATGCTCAGAGATAGGAAGGCGAAATCTTGAAGCTCTGCTACAAATCTGTAGCATCTATTGTATCACAAGGCAGATAACTGATTTTTCTTTTTTTTATTGTGTCACTCCTCCTTCTCCCCACCTCTCTTTTTGTCCCGGTCCACACATTCAATCCTCAGTGTTGACTGGCCAAGATAAGACATCAGCTGCGAGTCATCAGGCACAGAAAGGGCCCGCGGCACGCAGCTTTGCCTCGTCTTGACTCGCCTCACAGCGAGGGACACATCTCTCCATCCCTGTAGCAATCGATGACACCCTGGTCACCTCTTGTCCCAGCTCCCCCTCCTTCTCACGGATCTCTTCCGCTAACGCGTGTCCCCTTTTTGCGTGTGTGTTCCAACTCGTGACTCACTCGTGTCTGTACATGGCCATGCACGTACAGAGAATTACTGAATTATCTAAAGTGCAGACATGGAGTCACACACACACACACACACACACACACTCATACACACATATGAGAGAAAGTCAATTAAATGTTTTCTTGGGAATCTAATACATTTTAAAGCCTCCTGAGTTTTCATGTTTACATTAGTGCTTGTGATGTTGCCATATCAACTAAAATCTCTCAGGACACATTTGAATGTTCACAGAGCGCTTGCATTAGTGTCGATGCTCAGTTCTCTTATCCTCAAGTTCGACGCCAACATTTCCACTGAGACGCTTTGGCAAGACCTCCGTGGTGTTGAGAAAAACACTGAGAATCTTGTTGGTACTCAATATTAATATACAATATCTAGTTGTGAAAATGTATATTCATAATATTAATAATATAACTATTGATTTTAAAACAGTTTAAAGTAGTACAAGAAGTTATTTCAAAGCATTAATGACTAAAACTTGGAGGATCAATTCATCCACACAAAACCAATTTAAAAGACAAATTGTGAATAAATATACTTTTTTATGTGCTGCTATGGATAATTAATCCATAATATATCAATACGTTAAATCAAAATATAATATGGAAATGTTAAGTGGACATCATTAAATGCCAATACACATGGACAGTGAAATTGAGGATCCCGAAATAAAAAATGATTGGATTAAATTCAAGTGCTCCCATTTTAAACCTTTACGGGAATAGTTCATCATCAAATACACTTAATCGCTTTCTTGCTGAGAGTTACATGAGAAGCTCAATACCACTGTCATGTTTCAACAGTAAATATGAAAATATGTCACTATAAAATATTAATCAAAATGTTCAACTATTCCTTAAATGAAAATTCCAATCAAAAAGGAAAACAAAACAGAACTTCGAAAATTTGAAATTTGATGGTAAGTATCTGTATTTAAAAAAAACAAAATCACATTTCCTCTCTGAAATTCCTTTATTTAGCCTTTAATTATGGTCCAATCTACTAGTCGTAGTTAAAAAAAAGAACATTTACAATTATGCATCTTCCTTTTTTAGTATTCTTTTGGGTGAGATCAGCCTCCATAAAGTCGCAGCAGGCAGACTCGCTTGTAAAATCTAGTCACAAACAACTAGCTACCTTTATATGCAGCTAATAAAATGTGTGTGATGAGTAACAGGAAAGGTTGCTTTGAAAAGCACAAGCTCAGAGGATGAGCCGCTGTGTGAATAATAGGACCTGTCAAACTCTTACAATGAAGGAGAAGCATCACAAGCAACTCTGAGCTAAAAATAACCACCACAGTGGTAATGAAATTAAAACGACTCTGCCTCTACCCTCTGATTAGAACCAAACAGACTGTTACAAATAGCAATTTAAAACTTCCCACATGAGAAACCATTTCAGTTCAAGTAGTGTGTGTAGGTGGGGGTGTGAATGCCTATGTGTATGTGAGTTTGTCAGCATTTGGCATATGAGTCGGAAAAGTCAACCCTGTCTCAGGCTTTTGTACTAGCGTTTGATTTTTATTTTTTTGCCAATTACATTTTGAAGGAAAACATGCAGGAATTTGCCACCAAAGACCACATTTGTTCCTGCGTGTAGTTTAGGTAACAAAAGCACGTTGGCTAAGGTTAGGAGAAGATTGAGGTTTCAGTGTTTAAACATATTTAAAAGGTAAGCTCTTACTGTCAAGTTATGCTGGACTTTTTCAATATTTAACCATGACCACAATCTTGCCCTAACTGTAAACAATTGCTGTGAGTGCCTCTAAGGAAAAATCCAGTTTCTTTCATCCTGGAGTATTTGCCATAAATGTGGGTATTGTGGCTCTACGGGTGATGCTAACTTTGCACTCGCCACATCCGCTGGCGAGATTCGGGTAAATGAGGAGTAGTGCAAAATGACGTAGAAAGGTGCCCCAGCCGCCTGCAGCTTTCCAAACTTTCCAAAAACATAATTTTTACATGAATCATTTCGAAACTCTTGTCTCTGAGTCTGACCGAAAGTAAACACAGAAATCCCCATTTCTTACAATGTTGGAACTGGTTCCTGGTTCTTCATCTCCAACCCTACTCTGACTGCACCAGAGTGTTGGAGCAAACATACTGTACATAACTGACACTGAGCACACGCCTGTGACAGGGTGCAAGCAGATCAGTCTGATCCAACAGAAGTGGCTCATGTACAGGATATGAGTGAATGTTCGAGCTTGAATAAAAGAGAATAACAAATTCAGAATGTCAGCCTGACTGCCAGTGCTGTGATTGGACTAATGCTCTGAGGTTTTCAAAAGCAGCCTTTGTCTGTGCATGTGCAGCACGTCAAACCCTATCAGAAAAATCACTCTATACAGCAAAGCACAGAAACGCAATACAGCACAAACAACAAAAACACTCCTAAAGACTGTCGAAGATGCCCATTTGCTCTCTCTCAGATGCACAGACACAGGCACACACACACACACACACAAAGTCAGATCCAACTCACGCATGCACAGATGTACGCTCATAAACACCCACTCGCATACATGTATACACACGCTTCAGTGTATTCAGGTCTTGTTATAATCACAAGCTCTAAAGATCTGACTTGCGGATCTGCAAAGTCTTTGTTTTCTCTTCCATCAACTCAAAGTGAAGGTGTCAGTCATATTTCTGAATGTGTTCAATATAAACAGAATAAGAGGGTACTCCCTGTTGTTAACGTGGCTGTGCACACCTGCTCTTGTTTGGAGCAACTGGGTGGTTAGAACATTTCCTTTGTTTTTATCATCTAATGGCACAATTGTGTGCCACGGTGCACAGATCCCCAGAGCCGAGGTAATGGTAGGGAGATGCCACCCACTTTCCAAAGCAAGTCATGTTTACTCTTATGCAGAATGACAAGCACATGCAGGGGAGCTGACAATGTGCAAGTGTAAATTAGGTCCCCAGTCTGCTCGGCATTAATTATGAATTAAGTATAATTGCGGTGGGATTTTCTGAAGTCAATTCATTTGGACTGACTGTAATATGAATATATTCCCAGCAAACAAGCTGTAAGTTTGAAATGGCTTCAAAAAGATGAGTTCAGACCTTCTGTCGCAGCCGGTCAAAACCCCCCAAAACAAGGTGAACAACAATTTAAAGAAAATTCTGCAAAGAGCTCAAAGTGTTTTGTGATTTACTACAATTTAGACCGCAGTTTCTTGATCACTGAATTTCTTTTTCATGCCCTATTTATCTGCTTGGTTGTGTGTTTATTCCAATTTCAAAGTCAAATCTAAATTGTATGCACAGTGTCCTTGCCAATTTGGAAGTAGCATATGCCTCACTCTGTGTAGAGCAGCATACAAGTGGACCCAAAAAGATTCACTACAAATCATCTGCTGCATAACAATACAAGCAGACATGCCATAATGTCCTCTGTCTCAGCCGTTGCCTTGACCGTGCCCCTGACCAAACCAGTGGAGGTTCTCAGGATTTGTGTAACAGGGGGGATGAGGAATCCTAATTGCAACAATCTGTCAAAAACTGTCAAATAAGCACACTTTGGCCTGCGCTCACATGGCTGCAACAAAAGGTATGTAGCAAAATCCACACTGTATTCAGTAAGTGAAAGATATTTTCAGATACAGCAATGGCACACACATAAGCTGCAAAGACAACAAGACAGTAAAAGGCTTTGTGTTTCGGTAGTGTTGGTGGAGACTATGGTTTCTATTTTCGCGGCGGTGCAAAGACAAGTGAAAGCTGCACTAAGTTGGCGCATGTTCATGTGTGCCTGAACTTGAAATGTACAATAACTATTTGGTGCCCAGTGCAGATGTTGGTATTTTGGTAAAAATGTTTTTGACATAGCACAAAATATGACGCGCTTAGTTGCACTCTCTCACCTCCGCACATATAACAACACCACTGCCAGTCATGCACATGGGTGAGAACACAATGATTAATCACCACACCCCTCCAATTTACGCTCCACAACCCCACCATGTTGTGCGCTGTGCCGAGTTGAGCGGAAAATAGACGGCCTCATTGACCTTGCAGACGTGACCTAGCACTTTGTCCGGGCCTTAGCAACTGCACCGTTAAAATAGAAGCTTATTGTATATCTGTGAATAGGCACACAAATTAACACACCCAATGAGATGCAAGATGGCGTTGAGATTGGATGCACAAGCATACATATATACTACAAAGTGACTCAAGCAACTTTAAGAGCTAGCATATTTAATGAAATGGCAATAGCAAGGGTATAGTACAATATTCAATTGAGTTACATTCATTTTTATTTATATAGCGCCGTATCATAACAAAGTTGTCTCAGGGCACTTTTTAATATAGAGCAGGTCTAGACCGTACTCTTAATTTTATTGCCTTATTGTTCAATTGTAGTTATTTCCTCCAAACAGCAATTAAAGGTGAATGCAATTAAGACTTTTTGATGGTGATTTTCTTAAACACCTCAAACATCCCAGAGAAAGATTGTAATATTCTACTGAAATTCCAAATTGACGACCATTTAAATGGGTTTGTGATATCCTACAAAAAGAGTCTGCAGAGCCTGTGTGCAGTGTTTTGAAACATCTATTTCTTAAAATGATTGATGCTCATTCAGGTGTGAATTCCCTGTACTCTGTGTTCATAGATCACTGACTAGAATATTTTGGAAGATTTTGGAATTATCCACAGACTAATAATGCTGGGTCAGCCTATATTATTATTTATTAGCTTTTTCAAAAGCTATCTAAGATGAGAAACCAGTAGGTCTACTGGTCAACCAAATTTAATGAAAACATATAATTCACAATTAACTTCACAACGCACTCCTGCTATTTAAGATGCAGGAAGCAGCTGTTTGGTTACATGTGGAGCAAATGATACATACGCTACTGTCGGGTACCGTTCACTACAGATTTTTGACTGAAACAAAAAGAGCAGTTAACATGTCAGCAAAATACTGATGCAATAAAAGAATCATCATGCAGTAACCGTTGTATAAGGATATTAATGAAAGCAGTTTAAAGATGAGAAGGATTTTTCTTGCATTAACTGAAATTTGATGTTTTGCTTTTAATGCCGAATTTAGCCGAAGACGCCAACAATCAAGAATGTGTTGTGGTCAGCATCGTACAAAGTATGCAACAAGGCAAAACTAAACTGCTAGATCTTTAAAGGGAGCTTTGTGACTCTGATGAAGGTACACATCTTGCCTCCAGGCAGTCTGAAAGTGAACTCTTTCCTTCTTTCCAGGCCGCGGCGAATGAATGACTCTCGGTCATGAGCAGACTTGAATTCTTTCACAATGTCTCAAAACATTTATATTTGAAAAAAACCCAAAACCTAAGTTATTAGTTTGAGGTATTATTTTGCAGGGGCTTATTTTGTCGGATTTGCATAGAATTATTTTACAGGATTCCAGCATTCTGATAATGAAAATAATTAAACACTCAGCACTGAGCTATAGTCTGTTCTTAAGTAGTATTTTTGAACAGAACATAATGCAGTGTTCACACAATAATAAGTCACAGTAATGAGAGTGATTTAGAGTGACTGTGGCTGGGTGGTTATTGAACATTATGAGTATATTTTTGCCCTTGTCCATAGAAAGTCATTATATGATCATCATGCTGTGATTGATTAGGATGTACCAACCCTAGCTCACATGGAAAGGCATGAGATTGTAAAGCTGGTTCTGACGCACGTTTGTGAGCCACAGCATACAATATATAACATACACTTTCATCTTCTGTTTCCTTGGAAACCAGGGCAGAACACACACTCTGTGTATAGATTAATACTCTTTAGCCTGAACTTACACAACCAAAACACCAGGAAAGATTTTGTTTGAGAACAAGGCCAAGGTCATGAGGCGAACAGCACCCACCTGATGTTTTGCACACCAACATCAGGGCATAGAGGGATCATCCCATGATTCCCAAGTCACCCTTTAGCTTTGCATTTTAATTACAAGTCTATGTTGCTTCACCATCTATTAATTCTTTATCATAAAGAAGCAGTTACCCACCCAGACACATACACATGCAATGAAATGAACTAGATAAACACACACACTGAACATTCTCAGTGAAAAAAAAGACCTATAGGGCTGGAAATGGCCTCCCCACTTGCAGAGAAGAGGTCTATTATCATGACAACAGATATGTAGGACTGTCCAGTGAAGAAGAGGCTAGTGCACTACTGAGAGAGAGGGGCTAATTTTCACTCAGTGGGGTTATAATGAGCCTTTCATCCTCTTATCCTGCCCTGTTTCCATTGGTAACCATACAAGCTCTAACATGAGCAGCAAAGCCCAGCAGAACTACTGTAGCATTTATAATAAGGCAGAGTAAACGTGTACAGTTTTAGGACCTGGGTATTTTACTGTATGGTGATAATGTGTCTCACCTATATTTGAAGGTCAGCATGGCAAATGTGGTAGTTTTTCATGTGATGAAAAAGCAAAATAACATCTAAATATTTGACATCTTGCACCTGGACTATGAAATAAATAAGAAAAATGTGTTTTTCTGAATTATGGGCTTCATGCTGAGCAGCATATTTCTGAAAGTGTACAACATTTTCTTTGTGATATACTGTACGTTCACTTATTTTGTTCAGTCAAATTTTAAAGCCTTATGTATTGTGTTTTACTGAAACATTTAAAGGTTCACATGTCTTTCTTTAAAATACCTGTAGAAATAGTGTGGTAAGCCAGTAGAAATATTTTCTCAGTGCAGATGCTAATTAGAAACAGTAAGATGTTGATAAGAAGGACCAGATTATAGAGTATGGCTGCATGTGCTTGGTGTACAATAAAGAGGTTTCCTGCTGAGTCATATGCAATCGAAATAGCAGATATAAATCATTTATTTAATGAGTGTAAAGGTATCGGTAGGGGTCACCTCACTAAATCTTTCCATGAAGCAAACGTACAGGTTATCTGTGCTGAATTAAGTACTTTTATAAAGGCGTACTCCTACTGAGGCAAAGCAATGAGAGCAATTGTACAATTGTAAGACCTCTTGGAAGATTTTATTGTTCCCCCTTAATCATTTGTGCAGTCTTACACCTCAAGGAGCTGTGAAAGCCTTGAGCGTGTTCAGACGTCCTGCATCATTTCTAATAGAGGAGTGAATCACCAAAGCGATGCAGATAACACAAAAGATAGCACAAAATATACTCAGTGACGCATGGACATGAAGTAGCTCAGCTGAGTTGGTCTAAATACGAAGAGGATAGCCAAACAAACAGATTCCTGTTAATATGATTTAATATTATTCGCTTTCTCTTTTATTATTATTATAAATTATCTTTGTCCTTTTCAGAAATTCTCTCCATTCCATGGTTGAGCAAAGCAGTGGCTCTCAGCCAACAAAGAGGCGCCGGGCGCTCAGTCCAGAGGACTATGAAAGGATCGCAGCAGAGGTGAGTTTGTTGTAGAAATCAGTCAGTCCATGTTACAATGGAGTTGAACACCTTGAAGGCCTACCCAATGCTCAGTGGAAGCAAGCTGAAGACAGAGCTTAGTCTCATCTACAGCAAGTAAGAGTTCAAAGCCTGTCGTGGTGCTGTGGGCCTATTCCAGTTGTTTATGGAGAGCAATCTTGGAGACATCTTTTCAGAGACTGTCACTCTCCTGAACATCCTCATCACCACACCCATGACCACGGCGGAAGCTGAGAGGTGCTTCCTAACCTTGAAAATAATTAAAACTTTTCTCAGGAGAGGCTGAATGCATTACCCATGCTGTCAATGGACAAGAGACTGGTGACTGAGATGACTGACTTTAACCAGAAAGCCATTCAGAAATTTGCAGACCAGAAGGAAAGGAGAGTGAAATTTGTGTTCAAGTAGTGCTACTGGCCAGTGTTTAGGCAACATTACAGTTTAGTGTGTTGTTTTTAGATTTGTTTGTTGTTGTTTTGCTGCGCTATGAAGTGCTGCTTCAGTTTGTTTGTCTCCCCCCAAAATGTTTTATCACCGTCCGCCACTGACTACCGCATATCCTTTATACTCTCCTCTCTTTCACTTTGCTCACTCTCATTCACTCATAAAGCCACAGAAATAATGAGAGAGGACGGACAGAGTGGGCAATAGAGGTTAAAGGATGAATTTCCCAGCATCTTCTGCCTCCGCCACTGACCATCTGGCTCTCTGGCAATAGCCTTCCTCTCCTGAGGTTAAACTCTAAATTGGCAGTCAGCTAAGCAGCCACTTAGACAGGAAGGTTCAGGTGGGTAAAATCAAATAGTTATATACTGTGTTATATACTTTGCATAAGTGCATATTGAAAACAGGAAGAGAAGAAAACGTGGAATAGTGCTAAATTGGAACGCTGAAACGTTGCCTTCCAACAAACAGGGATGGAGAGCGGGGTGAAGTGAAAGCAAATTGACAGGCAGATGGTGAACGATGAAAATTGAGAAATAAATTACAGAACAAAATGAGAAATACATAGGAAGGAATGAAATGCATGCGCAAAAGATTGAAAGCTAGAAGATTGAGGGACGCAGAAGGAGAATGGAGTGAGTGGAGCAGCAGGGAAGAAATTGAGGAGACAAACATACAGGCATGAAAATTAGAAATCAAGACAAGACGAGGAGATAGATAGGATACAAGAGCAAGGAGAAAAATGTGGAAGAAAAGAATGGCAAAACGGCTTATTCTTTGTCATCGGATGGCGAAAAAATACGTAAAGAGGAGCTTGTGTCTGAGGTAGCCTGTGGTCTTGTCCCTGCACTCAAGCTGAGACAGAAAATGAATACTGACAGAGAGAGAAGAATAGGGGAAGAAGGAAAAAAAAATCAAAAACAAATGTCAGGCTAGTATTAAGTCAGAATCTTAAGCCAACCCTCTCATCACACACCACACAGACAGGCACTCTCCAGAAATCCTAATAACTAGGATAGGAGGTCCACAATAGCCCATTTTAATTAGATTTCTCTGATCTGATTTTTCTTATGCTAAACAGCGAGGTAAGGCTAAGACATTTAGTTTCATTAACAATGTGTGGCAACAACAGGCAGATTTACAACTGGAACGCCACCCAGGGATTGGGCACTGGTCCCACATTCTCATGGTTACCCCACATTCAGCCTGGCATCCCACAGTGCCACCCTCTCGTTTTCTCTCTCTGTCTCACTTGCACAACCGCAAGCAACCTCGCACACAAAATAATAAGCATTACGGACAATCTTGTATTTGACAAAGAAGCCCAGCATTAATGCCAAAACACAATCAAAGTCGATGCTGGTGTCAATAGTCAAAAATATCTTGTTGAAATGTATGCGATTGACTAAATCCTGATTGATTTAGTGCAGAATGAAGCCCACTCAGTCTCTCTGTGTCTATGTGGGAGCACATATTTGCATGTGTATGTGTGCTCGTTGGCCTGGCAGCAGTTCCTCAGAAAGTAGGACTGAGAGCCTGTTACAGCAGTCCCAGTGTGTGGCCTCCCTTGGCACACAAACACAAATTAGCTGAGGGACGACTGCTGTGGCAGAAAGCTTCTCTGCAGACAAAACCTCTTAATATTCTTTCCAAGTCCATTAAGGCCTCAAGAGATTGGCCGGGATTGATTGTTTGTGCTTGATATTACCAGGGCCTTCAAGGCCAAATCTTCGTCGAAAATTAGAGACGGCATTTGGTAAAGCCTAAGGAATTGAAAAACTAAATACAAACCTGTGCGTCTCTATAATCCGCCCAATGGGGAATGATTGAGGAAGCCTTCAGCTAATTAGCAAATACTTGTTGCCATTTCTTTTTACCTTTCAGGTTCATTGACAATTTGACTGGTTGTCCAAGTCAGTGACTTCCGATTGTTTTTTTTATATGTCACTATGGAAGGAGTTCCCAGTCAATTGTTCAATTAGGGCAGTGACCTCTCCATACCCCCTCCACACACACACACACACACACACACAAGAAGAAGAAAGGATTCCTTCTTGTGAAGCCCTGATGCAGGCGCCCAGGTGCAGAATAGAATGCTCTGACATCAAATGATGCTTCATAGTTTTCCTTTTAAACTACTGAAGTCAAAAGGATTCAAATCAGTTATTAAGAAAACAAATCACCAACTTAAAAATCTCATATGAAACCGTCTAGCAGTCAGGACCAAAGTGGTGGACTGACTGACATTCTCATCTCTAGAGCCATGCT
Source organism: Gadopsis marmoratus (assembly GCA_036023855.1). NCBI lineage: Eukaryota > Metazoa > Chordata > Actinopteri > Centrarchiformes > Percichthyidae > Gadopsis > Gadopsis marmoratus. The sequence continues at coordinate 6,377 of JAVQJF010081699.1, read as the reverse complement.
GCCAGCAGGGATAAAAAGAACATGTGAATTGTAATATTTCCAAATCATAATTTTGCATACGAATGGCAACTTGTTACCTGTGACATGTCCATGTGCCTACATTTTGTGATTTGATCATATGTGATATTTTGTTTCCCAGATAATAACTCGCGTGGGCTGTACTGGAAATGCTGGTACTTTTATAATAATTTATTGGGACAGTCCTCTGTTAAAAGTCAGCGTGCAGAGAAGTGATCAGAATCAGGTCATACTGAGGTACAGACACTATAGTACACAATAGGGTTTGCGTCAACTTAACGGCTGGTTTAAAGGTTAGAAATCAGGTCAGATTGGGGCCTCGTGGGATTCAGAAATGCAGCTAATACACAACTGACAGATACAGAATAGGTTAACCAGAGTACAATAGCCTGTTCGTTAATAGGAGGTGGCCAAGTTAAAAATGCGTTAATAATATAATGTGTGTGTGTGTAATCCTGCAAACAACAGCAAGTGACAATCTGACCTAAGCTTGCACTGCGTTTGGTCTCACGCTCAGCCGTCAACACTCGATACAGAACACAGTTTTTCTTGTGTCTCTTTCATGAAACACGACAACGCAAGGTTCAGATCAGCGCAATTCGAGCAAGAGAATCAATCTTGATTCTAGAAAAGTAAAGTTGATTTATATATACATGTGTAAACTCTTGGCAGCTGATTTGGCTTGTTTTAAGAAAACGGCATTTTGGGACTCAATAATTTTCATTATTCTGGATAAATATATTGTTTTTGCAGTGCATACATCATAAGAGTGCTCTTCCAATCAAATACAGCTAGCCACATGATGATTACTAATCAACAATGTCCTTCCTTGTCCATAGGACAGACAACTTTGTGTTCCTAATCACAAAGTAAACACAAGATCAAAGAACATGCTCCTCTAAGATATTAATCAGTCCAATCTGCCCAGCGTGTTGCTTTAAATCCCCTCTGTCCTGCTCTGGTTATGAATATTATCCCAGAAGCTAGGCTATTAATAAGTGGACACACACACACACACAAACACAGTCAAACACACATGCACACACTTCCTACTGTGGATATATGGACCAGAACAAGGCGCCCACTGATCTCTATGGGTGAACAGCTTAGAGCAGTGTTGAATAAGTGTTGGGAGAATGAAGTCCCATCATCATCACACAAATACACACATATACACACACACACACACACACTCGGACACACACACGCACCATTCAGGGGGGATTCCATGTCATGCTCGGCCTGGGGCAACCACAGTCCAGAGTCTGTGGCGGTGAAGGAACCTCATTGTTTCCCGGACAGAGTCTGGACTGATTTCTGGGACACTAAAACACCCTATGAAGCATGTAGCAGGGGTCACATGTCACATGACAGATGGAGACACAGCTTTTTAAAGATTAGAGAGGAAGGGGGAAATGGGGGCAAACGAGGGGCAATGGTGTTGCATCCGGTCAAGTCTGTGAGTCACTCACTGTACTGCCACACATGCTTTAGCAATCTTGAGCTTTAACTTTGAGTTTTGGTGTCTAAATTAGTGATTCATCTTTATTTCACAACAACCTTAATAAGTCTTATGACAAAGTCAACTCCAATAGCAGATTTCCATATTAGATTCCTGCAATGATGCTAAGTGGGATAAAACTTTATGGGCAGGCAACCGAGGTAGACGAATCAACAGAGTGGATATGGCTTCCTTCCTTCATATCTGAGCTTGCATTAGAGCCATCTTGTATGTGTTGCAGCAATAGAATTTGCAGTCCTCAAAAGAGCATCCTCCTCCATTCTCCTGCAAGCCAAATGTTCCCCTCCTTGCCTCGATGCTGGAGCTCTGCATTCTGAATGGCACAACTGAAAGCAGCCATAAAGCTCATACATTAAAAAAATAAGTTTCCTGGAAAAGCAGTTGTGGCAGGAAATAGAGAATAAATCTGGGTGCTTATATCCATTATCAGGGCACGTTATCATCAGAGGGGAGCCTGTGGAGAGAGAGGAAACCAGGCTGGGTCTCTATGTGCACCGTAAGATAGGGGAAACCAATTTTCACCTCCTCCCGCCTCATCCCCAACACACTGCTTGATTCAGCCCTCGCTAACTCTGCACAACCAGGACTAAATCATTTGATCTAAATAAGCTAGCCAAATGTTTTACACCTCTGCATATTACTGAGTGGCGATAAGGTGCTGGTTCACTATTTCGTGCAACGCGTCTTTTCTTTCCTTTTTTTGCCTGCTCCGTGGCCCTAACAAAGATGAGCAGGACTGCGATGCTTCTGCGCAGGCAAGGGCTGCAGAGATAGAAAAGTGCAAAAATAAGGGCTGAGAGTATTTTAAAACCCTGCCATTTCTTATACCCTTGACGATAAAACAACAGACAAGCCATATTTTATGTTTGAGTTAAATATTCCCATGTGCGGCACCACTATGACAGCTTATTCTCGGGCAGATTTATCACAACCCTTATCTGCTCAACTCACCAGACAAAGGCAAGGCACACAGCTTACACTGTAGTGTGCTGATGCCTGAGGCACAAGACAAAGCATACAATCAATACAAATCTGCAGTCTATACATTGAACAGGAGTTCGTTGACACACATCATTCCAGCAGCCATACATCTCAACTCCTTATCTAATTAGCTCCCCGAAGAGCATTATAGGTCTACTAATTCACTCATATCTCTCATTGTACTCACTGCCAGAGAAAATCATGCGCCATCCACGCTGTGTTGTTGCTCTTTGTTGTTGTGATCAAGAGAATCTGTTAATGATGTAGTGCAGATTTAAGGAAATATATCATTAGTCTTAACACCAATTAATCAATGTTCGTCATCCAATTCACCGTGGGAAATAATTTATACTTAATTCTGTGATCCGCCACAGTTAAAACAGAAGGATCAAACCTCTCCCAGCGTTAATACCAAGACAGCTAAAGCTCTCAACTGGAACAGGAAATACCTGCTGGAGCTACTTTGTTAACATGAAATGTTTTGAAGTTAAAAGGGCAGTCACAGTCTCCAACTTTCTGCCAATGGAACAAAGTGCAAGCGAATGATATACAAGGTCACAAACCTTAGTTTAGGAGATAGTTTTTTTGGGAGCATGCTGTTCGTGCTCACAAAAACAACAATAATGTTGTATGTTGAAATGTCCCTTTTATTTCCATGTTGTTCATTACTGTGTTCAAATGTAAATCCTTCAAAATCCCCATAAAATCATATTTATTCTGTTATTCTTAGTCTAATGTGCTTCCTGTATGAATCCATGTGGAACCAACTACCAGGTCCTAAGAGGACTGTAGTTAAACATCATCTTTATGTGCTTAAAAGGCTCAGTAGCAGTTCAGTGTCAATCCTCTGTCAAAAGATCATGCAGGAGAGAAGCAAAGACATCAATGTGTCTATTTCTCTTGGTATGAGTTTTTTTTTTCTAAATTCATCCAGGGAAGATTCGCTTAGTACAAATGCTCGTTTCCAAGGACACCCTGCACACACTAACACAGGTTCACACATCTACACCTGGAAACTGCTCAGTACAACAACATTGCGTGAGCCCAATGGAGCAAGTGGGGGTTAAGTGCCTTGCTTAAGGGCACCTCAGTGGCGGTTTCTCCTCCCCTGTCTAATTTATACTGCCTGTCTGAGGATCGACCCGGCAACCTTCGGGTCAAAAGTTTACTTTTGTAACCTTTAGGCCACTTTCTTTTTCTCTTTGTGTGCAGCTGTATGCATGTGTCAGTCTGTCGTTGGAAACTAAACGCAAAACAGAAAAATAACACTTCCCTCAGGCTCCCACTGCACCCACCTTCAATAAAAGATCTTCTACATACATAGGGTCCTCCCAGCAACACCGCTGCATAACTCACTGCTGTCCTGAAGGATTCTGGGCAGTTAAGGGTGAAAATGAAAATAGTTTCTCTCTTTGTCTAGAGTCAAATACATTTGGGGATTCAATCCGCGGAATGCACTCACCTTTCTTGATTTCCCACCCCAAAAGGGAACATATGAGTGACTAAGATACTGGTTGAGGAAAGATTACACTAGAGGAAAATGTCAGGGGCACTAAACCATGCTGTCACTAGTGGGAAATATGACAGCATGTGCATCAGCAGCAGGAAAAAAATAAAATACAAGGCTCAAACTCTTCAAGTATCTGATTTTAATTCAGTGCAATGGCGTCAGGCAGATGACTAATTTAGTGAAGCTCCCAGCCAGCGCTCTATTTTCAAAAAGCATCTGTCAATTGATGGAAAGATATGAGAATGTAGCATATGTAAGTCAATATGTTTGCTAAAAACTAAAGTCAGCGACTCAGCCTACTTTAAAAGAAATATAACATTAGCGACTCCTTATCTCCTGTTGTTCTGGTTCTTCCTGCATTTAACGCCAAACTGTTCATCAAAACTCACCTGAGCTCAAAGTTATCGAATCATTAACCACTGCTCTAATTTCATATTCTTGAAGCAAAGGCATGATGTGTGCTTTATCCTGGTTTTTCTTTTTTGTTTTACTTTTATTTTGATTATTTTTTTTGTCTCTTACTGTAATAGTCTGTTCCGACTTTATAATATTTACCATAAATTCGATATGTTTCAAAGTGTACAACATATATTTACAGATTTCCCTTTACATAATGTAAGGACATTATAATTCTTTAAAACTTTAACCTCTTAGAGGACTCTACGGTGTCGCAGCAGGGTTCAATAACATATATAAATGTGTGCAGACGCAGATTTTAGTTTAGTGCAAATAAATTGTTATAGCTTACAGATTGTCCCCCACTTGTGGAATGTAACCAAGTATGCATTCTCAACTATGGTTCTTGAGTACAATTTGGAGGTATTATGCTACTTCATACTTATATTTCACTACATTTCAGAGGAAGATATTGTATTTTTCATATTTATTTGACACCTAGTTACTTGTAGAAATAAATACTTTATTGTAATTAACTTATAAATATTATACATTGCTGAAGATTAAACTACCTGATGGTATATAAAATACTTTCAATTAGCTCCATCTACCCCACCTACAACAGTCAAATGTTACCTTAAAGCATCCATAATAACAATCAAATAACATACAATATAGTCATATATCAATCTCATGGGTCTCTTTCTGCAGAGTGATTATTACTACTTTTGATACTATAGTAAACCTTGCTGATAATACTGTGCTTTTATTTAATTAATAGACACTTTGAATGCTGGACTTTTCCTTGTAATGGAGTTTTTCTGCCTTGTCGCATTTCTACTATTACTTGAATTAAGGATCTTAAAAGTTCCTCAGCCACAATCAATCACCTTTATTGGCTGACTAAACATACCAATGCATAGTGGCTATTCATAATGAAACAAGGGCTTTTGATCACATTGCCAGTTGACATTAGTCTGATTTCTGTCCAAGCAATGTTAAAAAGGCATGAGACATCATCCCTGTGTGGATAATTGTTGGAGTGGATGTTATGCTCTGTCATGTGGACTCAATTTCTTGATGACAAAGTTGTATAGCACAACAATGTGAACACAGGGCTTGCAGAAAAGCCTGTGCATGCATATAGCTGTGCATACACAGGCTTTCTGTGTAACATCCCCACAGAATTTAATTCATCTTGCTGCTATAGTGGTTGTTTAAATCTTCTGTGTTTGTCCTGTGTGCTATCTGCTAATTGTTTCATCATTGGCTAACCTTATAAGTTACATTTTGCCCCTGGCATGTTAATTGAAGAAATGCTTTGAACAGAACCAGGGACTGACTATTCATATTCTTTCACGAACCAGACTGCGCATATACTGTAGAGGTCACATCTGAGACCACTGCTAAGATTGTCTGCAAATATAGTCTGCGCAAGAGCAGCACAAAGCAAACCTGCCACAGTAAATTCAATGATAGCGTACCATTTTCTATGATCCAAGATGCCTTACCATCCCACATGGATTCCAGAATATTTGGAAATCTGGCCGCATGAGATTGGGAGACACAGACAATATATCCTGATAAAATGTTCAGCAATGCAATGCTAGCGTAGCCTTCTTTCCCCCCTTTTTTCTTTAGAAAGGACAAGCAATATGATTATACTTTGGGTCAGAAGTCAGGTTTCAAATTCCAGTCAGTAAGTGCACGCGGCTTTTTCAAAGTGACCGTACGGATGGGGTCAAACTTTAAAGCCTATATTTATTTATTTATCCTCTTATTTTTCCCCCCTCGTCCTCACTCAAATGAAGACTAAGCTCTGCTTCTGGCTTTAAAACGGAGTGGACAGATTAAGCTGAGTTAGGCCTACTTTCCATAGATGCGTTGGCGTGGCACTTTGAAATCCACCTCTCCCCCCCCCGTTTCACCTCTCTCTTTCTGCAAAAACCC
>JAVQJF010081698.1:0-24258 GCA_036023855.1 Gadopsis marmoratus | reverse complement strand
CTCTGTGCTGTGCACACAATTCAGACACATAAATGTCAAAAATATTACAGATGCACTGACGTAAATAAGTTCCCACTGTAGAGGGTACATGTTCAAGCACATATCTTAAAATTTACTCTCAGTTTATACCCAGAGGGACATTTTATTTATATACAGATGTTCTTACACAATTTTGCATAGGTCAGAAGTCAGAATCTTTATTGTCATTATACCACTCATTCATTCATTCATTCATTCATTATCCATACTGCTTATCCCGAAGGGTCGCAGGGGGGGCTGGAGCCTATCCCAGCTAACATTTGGGCGAGAGGCAGGGCAGACAAACAGACATTTAGGGGACATTCACACCACATCCATACACCGATGGGGACACAGTTGCCATGCTGGCCTCCACCGGGGGCACCTCAGGGTTCAGTGTCTTGCCCAGTGTCGAACCACCAACCCTGGGGTTAATGGACGACCGCACTACCCCCTCAGCCACAGCCGTCCTGTGCATCATTTTAATATATTTATGATAATCCAACATATCAGACTTTGTCAGACACAGTCCGACTTGGTGTTGTTTCCACCATTGTCCCTAGTGTTTACACAATAAACCAAACAAAGACACTCACTGTCTGACATTAGAACCAGTAGAAACTAAAAACTGGAGAAGTGAATCATCAAGGCAGACAATAATTTCATTTTTAAGAAGCATACATGGTACATGTATCCTAGACACCCAACATAATCCCCGTGAAACACAGTGATGACGGACCAGCAGTGTGACGACTGTGCTGGAGTAATAAGCCAGATCCTCGATGATTTCTGTCCTACGATTGGCTCCAATTCGTAGAGAGCGACTGTGAACTTCCTCCGGCAGCACAGTGAGAATCTCTATGAGGAAGGGCATGGAGCTGATGTCATTGTTGTACCTGAGAGGGGGTGGAGACATGGACAGGTGAGTCAGAACGTCAGAAGAGCAAACAACAGCAGGCGACTTTGTAAAACTCAAAGATAATTGTCTGTTTTTACATTCCAAAACTTAGTTTTCACTCTCAACCCTAAACCTAACCCGTTTGTCAAACTTCACTCTGACTAGCTCAGGTGTGAAAGTTACAGGTATGACTGTTTTAAATATTCCAAGTATCTGCTGACTGATCCAGCATCCATATTTGTCTACAGTCAACATGTCCTGTGCATAAAAAGGATTGAGTGATTGTGTGATTTCTTACTTTTCTATGAGCGTGTGAACACATCCTTTCCATGAGGCCATCTGAAGAGCGAGATCTGCGATCGCTAAAGCCAGCTGAGACCAAAAAGAGACGTCACACAAAGAAATCAAAACCAGATCAATAAAGTGACGGAAGCGCATCATGTGTCAGGTGTCAGTGATAATCAACACAACACGTTTTTATTCGATATGTGCGATATATCTGAAACATTTACTGAGTCAAGAACAAACATGGTCTAAACTTTAAGGTAACTTTTTTAACTTTGAGGAAACTTCTTTCTCGTTTTCCAACCATCTGATTTCCTCCATACTTTAAAAACAAGCAGCTGATGCTGAAGTTTTATTGGTCAGTCAAAAACAATAAGACAAACAGCTTCAGAGCAGACTGCGGTTTGTTTCAGCTCATGCTGTCGTGTTAACATGAGGAAGTGAAGCTGTCGACACTCGTCAGGTTATGAAACATGAATCTGATGTTACAGTCACTGAGAGACCAAAGTTTCATGTGACGTTAATGTAACGTTCTCTGGGCGCTTTGAATGCCAGTTCCTGGAACTAAATCTGAGCTCGGATCAGGAGGGGATAATGAGCGCTCAGGTACTCTCAAGGGGTCAATCCTGAATGGTCAAGTAGATGTGATGTCACACTACAACCCCGACCAGTTGGTTATGGTCCCAGAAGAGACCTGGCTTCAAAATAAACCTGATATCAAGCTTTCCTCTCCTGTCACATGTTTAATGACATAGTTCTGTTCAAGTGGAGGAACCTCAGACCAAAGAGGCTCTTAAAAGGTTCAGGTTATTGGGTTCCTGCAGCATTGAAGGGTCAGTGGCTGATAAAAAAAAACATCTGCTCAGTGATCAGACATGTTACCTGTGTGACGATGATGGGTGACAGGTCTTTGAGGTTTTGGATGTGGGTTAGCAGCGAGTCTCGCAGTGCATTGTGGGTCTCAGGTGGAAGCTCGTAGAACGACGTTTGGATCTTCATCTTCATCGTCTGAGCAGCAAAATAACATGACTCCACATCCTGTTTGAGCTGCAGCAGCTGGTCTGAGATCTCCCACGCATACATCTGCAGGACAGGAAGTGATGTCATTACACCTGTCTACACCTGAGCAGCTCACAGCGAACCTCTGGTGTGTGAGCCTTTGTATTCTACGTGTAACACGTAGATGCAGAAGAAATAAAACTGCTAACAGTTCTCATCCACTTTTTGCTGTCATTTATCTTTTGTGTCTTCTCGTGTGCGAGGGTTAAGCTCCACACACACAGCAGAAAGGTCGCCATGGAGTCGGTGAACCAGATGGAGTCAAGGTAACATTTTAAAAAGCAGAAGCGATAATTTTTCCACCCGATATGTCTACAATTGTTGTTTTAATTATAGCATGTAATGCTAACAGTACAGATAACAGACTGCTGTTATTTTGTGATCAGTAGATTTTATGATCACTCACAAAAATGTGCAGGATCCCTTCATCTCGTTGCTTCATCAGTGAGCATACTGCTGTCACTTGTTCTGCTAATGTCTGAATATAGTGTGAAAAACTACAACCTGTGGGGGTTTTTTTAGAAATAAATGCAGTTTTTACTCAAATCACATCCCAATTTGTTGGGGGAGGACCCCACTGCAACCACAGCACCCAAACCCTCCAGGGAAACCCTGCAGGTGTGTTTTAATTAAACTGAAGTGAAGATGACATAGTAACAAAGTCAGTTACCTGTGCAGTACAGCACAGTGTGCAGAACAATTAGCAGACTCTCATGATGCTGGAAAATGTCCATTCTATAGTGTTTTTTGCCAGAGTCTAATCAGGACCAGAATCTGCTGAACCAGATTCATGAGACAACACTAATGACAACAACAACAACAACCGTAACAGTAAATATGGACGTTACCTGTGTCAGCCTTCATTCACATTCAGTCAACAGAAACAACAGATACTGTGGTAATGGTAATTATATATTATTATGAGTGTTAAGCTAACAACTGTGACTGATAAAAGCTCTAATCAATAACCTGACCACCAGTTGTGGTCTGAGTTTCTGCCACGCCCCAATAATAAAAAGGCTCAGATCAGTTTGACAAACTTCCAAAAACACAAAGTAACGTCAGCGTCAACTTCAACAAAGCTAATTAACATAATGCTGCACTTACACATAATGAATCACCGATACTTCAAACTTTCGTTATCTGAGTGAAACTGACTCTTGGATAATCTCTAATAGTTAAAAAGTACCACTGCAGGTAGAAATTTTATTTTTTATAGAGTTTGGTTAGGGGCTATCATGCCCATTAACAAGAGACACGAATCAGCGCCCACTAACTTTAACTATTTGACTAGTTACATGAAGTCAGAGACTAAACTTTGCTGTAGCAGTTACAGTAGCCATGCTAACATGCTAACAGATCTAGACTAGCTGCTAGCAGACCGGGCCTGCTGAAATCCTCCGAGACTAACACACAGAATCTCCGTCTGGCTTTAAAACATGTTGTACATTTAACAGAGAAACATAACTGAATCGAAATCACAGTGTTTTTTGTTTAAGTTATTAACTGACAGTAGACAGCCAATGAAGCTAAACATACAGCTAACAGTTTGTGTTTTGATCCATTCATTTAGCTACCTTAGCTTAGCTGTGATGCTAACGGCAACCTGCAGCTCCTCTGAGACTGCGCAGTTCAGTTCACCTGACCTTTATTTAACTGGTAAAATGTGAAAACCCGGTATAGACAGACAACATTAAAACCACCTAAACCAACCCGTCCTCCACACCGCCGGTGCCCCGCTCAGGTCTCCCGGCCTCTCCCATTTTCTTACCGATCTCTGGAGCTCTCCGAGCCACACGGAGGCTCGCTCCTTCCCGGTTGGGTCCGGGTCGTGGTATAGGGCCTGGACCGCCTGGTAGACCAGGGCCAGGCTCGGTTTGCCCCCCTCCATAGCTCAGGTCAGAAGCAGGGATAAGATAAGGCAGAAAGTTAGCTAACACGGCGGATCTGAACAAGCCCTAAACGGTCTGTGTGTCGACCGCCATCTCGCACAAGCTTCCCGCGTGCAACCACGATCCTCTCCCGGCGGGAAACACAGGCAGAAACATTAGTTCCGCCCTGTCATGATGGGAGGACTTCACTCAGATCCTCATCCAAAAAATAATCTTAGTTTATGGACAAAGACACGGAACTCCATTCCATATCTCTTACATTTAATCTGGTCATGTTTATGGATGAAGACACAGAAAGACACAAGATTTAAGATCTGAACTTACTCTGTAAAAATAGTCACATAGCAAATACAACAAAATTGACTGTATTTTTTAAGCACATTTTCATTGCGCAAGTCTGTGGATTTTAACAGATGAAATCTTTTTATTGATACACCAGGCTGTGTCGTGTTTTGGATTTTACTGGAAATGATTACCAAATGTGATATCAGATTGTACAGTGTAGCTACAGTAAAGGAAGGCCCCATAAAATGGTCACTTCTCTGAGTGGGATTTAGCTGAATACTTTCTGCTGGATACTGGAGGGATAACTGACTAAAATCTGAAACTACAGTATAAAGGACAAACACCAAGTGCCATAAAACCGTTTCTCTCATGTTTATTGTATAAAAAAAAAAAATCTTTGGCCATACATCAAATTAAAATTTGAAACAAAGTTTAAATCAAATTAAATTTATTTTCTGTACAGTTTTTATGTTGTCTTGTGGTTCATTTAACATTGCCTTGCTGATATGACAGGTACTTCATTAGTACCCCATTATCATGGGACAGCTGTGGCACAGAAGGCAGCGCAGTTGTCCATTAATCCCAGGGATGGTGGTTTGATCCCAGCTCCACATGTCAAAGTGTCCTTGGGCAAGACACTGAACCCTAAATTGCCCCCGATGGAGGCCAGCATGGCAGCTGCGTCGCCATCGGTGTGTGAATGGGTGAAATCAAGTTACTGTTAGAGCTTAGATTACTGTTAGAGCACTTTGGGAACCGTTACTACAGTTGAAAGGTGCTATATAAGTAAAACACACTAAACTGTGTTTTGGTGAACTGCTCCTTTAAAATCACATCCTGTTCCTGAGCTTCAGTTTCTTTCAAAATAAAAGGGTTAGGGGTAAAGTTACTTTGTGGCCACTAAAACCTCCATGTAAGTGGCCCCCTGTGGCCACCAAGTTTCATCCCCATACTGCGAGTCTTTGCCAAAGTAACATTACATTTCCACAAACATCCAGATTCCTTAGGAAGGAAAGAGAGACTGAACTAAGAGAGTGAGACAGAATATACTGTATGTACCATATGTTTACAGAACTTGAGTTTTCAATTTAAATAAATTATTATAAAAATGTATTTTTTTCTGTTAATGTCTTTTCATTTATTGGAGTGTCACAGTTAAGGAAGGCCATGTTAAGTTGTGTAAAATTGCCTTTTCTGGATTATTTTTACATAACTTTAAATTTTGGCCACCAAAAATGTATTTTGGCCACCAAATTTAGGGACTTGGCGGCCCTCGCAGCCAGTGCTTAAAAATATTAGTGTCTATCCCTGGAACTGTTAAAGGTTCATCATTTCAACAAATAAAAACACATGAAAATATCGACAATGTGATCAATAATCAATAATAAATACTACTACTACTAATAATGAGTTTTATGGAACTTAAAAATGAATCTACTGAAATAAAGTTAAAAAACCACAAAGATCAGGTGCATTAAAATAATAAACATTAAATAGAATCATATATCACATAAAGTCTTTAACATTATGCTTGTCTCTGTCTGAGTTGAAAATGGTTTCATTATTCATTTAAAAGCTGATCACAACAGAAAAGCAGAAACAATAATGAAATATCAACCTGCCTGTGTTGAGTTTAAAATGTGTTAATAATAAATCAATATCTGTTTCATTCTTGAACAAACTGGTAAATTAAATGTTGACAAAGGTTCAGTATTTTAACGGTTAAAGTGTTGAACATATGGGCAACCTGCAGGGTCACTCGTGTTCATGGTTAATAGAAGAGATAAATCAAACTGAAACAATATTCAGTTAATTATTGATTACTGACTGTTTTTAAACTGTAATCCTGTGACAAAGGAACGTTTTCAGTTAATGAAAGATCAAGATTAAACTACAACAATGTTTTTAAAGCACATTAAATGTCCTTAATTCAGATGTTTTTGATTTATATCAAACTCAACAGAATTAGATGTGTAAAGACACAATTAGATTTCCACATTACTCTTTAAAAACATTTTATATGACAGAAAATGTTTTGTTGAAAATGCAGTAAATAAATAGAAAAAGATCAACAAAGACACACCCTGATTTAACAAACATCACTTCCTGTCAGTCTGTCCATACCTGCTGCACACCTGTTCTCTCCTGCCTGGTCACTTCCATTTAGATGTACTTGATTTTTAATTGTTGGTGGCGTTGTGGATCTTTATGCTGTCTGATCAACACACTGCCGATTAATTAAATTCAGTTTAATGTCAAGACAGACAGACAGAGAGAGACAGAGAGACAGACAGATACAGGCAGAGAGACAGAAATGTCAGAGACAGACTGAGAAGCATGTTAACAAAGTACAGACTGAGTGCTCACAGTCTGGCCATAGAGACAGGCAGCGAAAGAGACAGGCAGGTACAAGCAAACATGGTATAGTAAAGAATACAGTATATAGTATGTTAAAAAAAGGGGTTTTTAGATAATAAAACTGGAAATTGTAATGTTTCTGCCCGTGTGAGTATTGCATAACAGATGATTGAATGTCTCTGTGCAGGTGAGTCCTCCTTTATATACTGCTCAAAAAAATTAAAGGAACACATTGAAAACACATCAGGGCTCAATGGGGAAAAAATCATGCTCTATACTGGTATACTGGTAATGTGCTTAAAAAATGTTCCTTTAATTGATTTTAGCAGTGTATAAGGGCAGACAGTTACTGGCTACTCAGAGAGACAGCAGCTGCTAGTCTGGGCCCATTCAGTTGCCAAAAATGCAGTTTGTCTATAAATATGTATTTTTTATTTTCCTTTTTTGTGAACATTTTTTTTTGTTTTGTTGTTTCATGTTATAACCATTCATGGCTATAGCCTAGCTTCATTAGTACTTTAATACCTGTACGATAATTATTGCATGACATGGTGAAGGAGGACATCTGCCTACACTGCATGTGTTGAGCTCTCAGGGCCACCGTACGCCACAGACATGAAACTAACATCTGTACTACAACTTAAAGATTTCTTTAAGAAAAAAGATTTTCTTCACACATTTAATGTTATTTCATTTATTTAATATGTAGTTTCCTTCAGGACTGCTGACGACCTGGTCTTTGGCTGTCTTTTGAGAGATAACTGGTCATCTGTAAGCCATTTGGAGTTTATAAGTTCGACGCTTTTGCTGCTGTTGCCTTCACCTGGTATGTGGGGATCAGTTGTGCCATCCCACCTTTCTCTGGCTGGAGCAGGTAAGTGCTACACCTGTGGAAGGTCATCAGAGTCTGATATTCTCTGCAGAGTTAATCCGATTGTCATGATCTGGGCTGGTGTGCTTTTACCCGATGGTTTCCAGGAGGGTGAGGATAGCTGACTCATACACACACCTGGCCGTCATCGCCTCATCACACACCTGCTGCCCATCTCGCATCATCAAGGCACAGTATATCTACACAGACCTTCCAGAGGATTGGCGCCAGATTGTTGTTTACGCCTGAAGTGTTAGTGCGATGTATAGCCCCTGTAACAAAACTATCTGCAACATATAGCCCCTGTAACAAAATTACCTAGTGAAATTTTTTTCTAATTTCTTATTAACTAAGGCTCTGTGTTTCTAGCCTCTCCATGGGTTTGTGTTCCCCAGAAGAGGCAGCCAGCCTCTTCTCCTCCTCTCTGCCACAGAAACCTCGCCAGACTTACCCCAGCCCAGCCCAAGAATATACCGTCTCTTACAATAAAGTCTCTGTTCGTACTTCTCACCACTGCTCATGTCTGCTACTGGGTCCACCTTTCCCACTCCACATAACACTGATGCTTTAAACATTACCCAATTTTGTTTTCAGGCACATCCCTGAGGGTCTGGCTGCTCCTGTGGACCCAATCAATCATCTCCTGAGTTACTGGGTGCTTTGAGAACTGAGTGCAACACCTGCCAAACCTAATCAATCATTGTCTCCTACTGTTATTGGATGGTCTGTGGGCTGTGATTTTTAACCACTGACAAACCTAACCATGCTTTCTGATCAATCAGCAGCATCACATACTTCTCATGTGATTGTTTGTTGTTGATGGGGGGTAAAAAAGCATCAACATGTTAAAATAATTTTTAAGTTGCAGCAGAGAATAGAGATGTTGAGGATTCTCAAAAAATCTTCAGAGCAGCAGGAAGTTTGGTAAACTCCATAATTCCATGTTGCACATTATGTGAAGAGCAGATGGAGTAAAAAATCCTCCACATGTCCTGGTTCAAGTTCTTGTTTGTTTTTCCTCAGGTAGCAGCAGAGCGGCCTCGACCCAGAAGGTGGAGAAGGAAGTATGGTCTGTTCTGTCATGTTCTGAGTTAATGTCCTGGTTATCGACTCGCCACCATCCTGGCATTTTTCTCCAAGAGCTCATGTGTCCTACATCTCACTCATCTATGCCTACATGAACACAGGTGAGCAGAAGGTTCCAAACTGAAAGCCTTGCTAATGAGTTTTCCACATCAAAATAAATTAATTGAATTGAATCAAAGACAAGACTAAAACTAAATAAAAGTAACCTATAAAAACCAAACGGTAATGAGACAGATGGACAAATTACGTAATTACTGTAATATTAGTGTTGATTTCTGTTTGACATGTTGCACTGCTGTTAATAAGAAGCATCTTACATTCAGTAAAGTCTAAATTAATCTACAATTGACTTTGACAGGAAGCAGCAAATAAACAGCTGAGACAAACTACGAAGACATGCAAGCAGCTTGCTGACATTTTATTTCTGCTGTAAAAGCTGCCTCAGTATTTCACTTCTCTTGTCACAACAGAGCAGATCTCAGGTCTGTTTAACCCCAGAGGAAATACTGAACCCAGACAGACCTTCACTTTTTTTGCACCTTTTTATATGAAGGACAAACTGCACTAAAAGTTACTATTATTGATAACAGGCTGTGACTGTCAAAGTGCAGTGTAGTCCAGAATTTCAACCACTAACCCACTGACTTTCGGTCTGTGTGCAAATTCAAGACAAACTGGTGTGAATTAGTTTTACAGTGATATAAAATGTAGAGTAACAATTACGTACTCATCACGTCATGCCATTTCCAACTCTTGAAGTTCTGTTTTATAAGACTAGTCCGTCACTCGATGCCATGAACATGAGAGAAATATTAAATCAAATGTACAGATAAAAACTAAGGCACCAGAGAGAGGAGTACAGTAAACTGACCACAGCATAAGAAAACATTGAATAAGAATAGTAGAAACACACAAACTAGATTTTGTGTCCTCAACCAGGAGAATAAAGAAAAACGTGTACAGAATATAAATTATTAAAAAAATTTAAATCCAAGCTGCGTTTCCATCTCTGATAATCATCAGAATATAAACCTAATCTAAACACAAAGCTTTTCTGTTCGGGTTTACTAAATAAATTATTTGTCAAAAACAAGAGCAAAATGTTTTCGATCTAAAAATCTGATACGTCCCTAGAACTCGTCATGTCGTAGTAAAGCCTCCCCGAAGTCCGTCACCTGACTTCCAACAAACACAGAGGATTGTCGAGGATTTCCTCTTTGCTGAGTTTTCCATCCTGGAAAAAGACATAACAACCAGGTATTAGACAGGTAGCCAGTTAGAGACTGAACACGGAAACGCGAAGCAGTGGGATTAAAGTAAAAACGCATCAGTTTCACCTGGTTGGCATCGGACTCGTGCAGAAGGTGCTTGGCTTCAGCTTCAGCCTGGTCGTAATCAGATGGAAGAATCCAGTCCAGCGTTTCCTCTTAGTCCATCTTTCCATCATTGTTTTTGTCTCTGAACTCAGAAAACTGCTGACGTTCTGTCGCCACCCACTCTGGATCTTCCTCCTCATCCTCTGAAGACTACATGTCGCCTACAGGTGAGAGAAAGTAAGTTAGTCACACAGTGCGGCCTTTTAAAATTCATATGCAAATCCTTACTTACAACAGTGGAAGAACAACTACTCAGTTTTATAAAACTAAAAGTCTGATATTGTACATCACAACCAATGACGTGCCGATCAACAATAAATTGATCCTAATCAAGGTACGGTCACATTACTTTACTGTTCAACAACATTTCCCTGTACTCTGCCCAGGGAAAGGATGTGATGTCACGTCACAAGAAGATAGTAGTACTTAATATGTAAATGTTAGTGTGCAGTACTTCTTACCGATGTACTCCTTCAGGTCGATTAAACCGTCTCCGTTCTTGTCGATGTCTTCCATTGTTTCAATTCAATTCAATTTTATTTATATAGCGCTATATCGTAACAGAGTTATCTCATAGCACTTGTTAATATAGAGCAGGTCTAGACCAACTCTATATGTATAGACCCAACAATTCCACCATGAGCAGCACTAGGAGACAGTGGCAAGGAAACACTGCCTTTTAACAGGCAGAAATCTCAGGCAGAACCAGGCTTTTGGTGGGCGTCATCTGCCTCGACCGGTTGGGTAGAGAGATAAAAGAAGATATAGAGAGGGGGGGGTAAGGTGAGAGCAGGATGAAAGAGAACGCACAGTAACACAGTACAATTCCATATACAGAAGATACAAAGCAATGTCAGCTACAATGTTACTGAAGCTAAAATAATCAATAATTTTAGCAGCACAACAACAGCTACACTAATAACATCAGTAGCAGCAGCAGGCGGTCTGCATCCACTGGACCAGACCTGTGTTCATCCAGACTGCACAGCACCACGTCTCGAAGATCCAGACTCCACACACAGAGAGAGAGGCACAGACAGACAGACAGACCGACACAGAGAGACACACATAGAGACAGACACAGACAGACAGACACAGAGAGAGAGAAACACAGACAGACAGACACAGAGAGAGGCAGACAGACAGAGAAACAAAGACAGAGATAGTGGGGGGCTCAGGGCTCACCTGAGTCAGCCTGCTATAAGCTTTATCAAATGTGAGGAGGGGGTCTGTCTCCCATACACAGACTGGAAGCTGGTTCCACAGGAGAGGAGCTTGGTAGCTGAAGGCTCTAGCTCCCATTCTACTCAAATGATTTAGTCTAAACAACTTACTAAAGCTGTGAACTGTGAACTAAGATGCAGTCCATCTTTAGATTACATACCTGTATGTTTCTTTTCAGGTGACGATGGTGTTGCTGGCCCTCCAGGACCAAAGGGTGAAATGGGACTCAATGGACAACCTGGAGAGCCAGGAGTTTCTGGTCAAATTGGTATGTTTGATTATGATTATTTGTTTAATAATGACCTTGTTGTTGTTCCCTATAGCTGTTCCAGATATGATATGAGCAGAGAGAGAGAGTGAGAGCACAAGTGGGCAAGCGAGCCAGAGAGGGGGAAAAAGTTCATCCTAGAAGTGAAGAAGCACCAGGAGACATGCAGTACATAACATAACATAGACATAACAACAAGCAAAAAGATCAGCCCTAGAAAAGAGCAGAGGAGCAGGCTGTGAGCTAGAATTGACATATTGTGGAACTTCACATTGCTTTCGCCTCCTATATGAACCCAGCATAACCTTCCCTGCTTTCACATCATGTTCAAGGTTCAGTGAAACTGCAACATGATGTGAATTGAATTAGTTCCTGGGTGGAAAAATGTATCAGCAGAGTTCACGTAGTTCCGTTTCTCTTCCTCCTTTAACTTCTGGTTATTATTGGTACTATTGCTGACACACTGTGGTTTCATAATGAATAATAAAATTTGCACAGCTTGCAAACATAAATGTGCATTAGAATAACAAACAGCTGTACTTAATTATCATTCTGATTATATGTGTGTGTGTGTGTGTGTGTGTGCGCACGCACGCGTATGCGCACATGTGAATGCAGGTCCCAGGGGTCCACCTGGGCCCCCAGGGAATCAAGCACCAGCTGCAAAGGGAGAGAAAGGAGATCCCGGGGCTCAAGGTAAGGGTTTGGATATTGGTCAAAGAGTTCATAGCACCACTGTGGAGGTTCCATCCAACCTGACCTGACTACATGGAAACAAAACATCCTGAAAAACATTTTTCATTTCTCATATTAATTTGTTTCCTTGTCATTGAATAGTGGTGGGGTGGGTCTCCATCCATAAAACATTGAAATTGAACTGAGCCTTTTAGTGTTTCTCACTAAAAAACTTTTCTCACATTTTTAGAAACATTTCTACCCTGCAAAGAAGTACATTCTAATTAGCTGCGACAGAAAAGCAGTCAGGCTTAAATGTTTTCAACTGACGGTTGTAAACTGTGCTTTGATTGTAGGCCCTCATGGAGACAAAGGTGACATGGGGACACCTGGCCAAAAAGGTACCTAAAAATGTTACATGCGTACATGAATGTGTATATGTCATTTATCTGTGCTTGTAGATGTGGACTTATGTGTGAGACACTAAATGGATTTCTGTTGATTTGTTGTGCACTTCCAGGATCTCCTGGAATTCCTGGTATTTATGGGCTCAAAGGAGATAAAGGAGACCTTGGAAATAATGGTCCACCTGGACCTCCAGGTCAGCTGCATACAAGTAACATCTATATGGTTGGACATGTATCCCAATATAACGGGCAAATATTTCCTCTTTATTCAATATCATACTATATATCTGCCATGCCTCAGTAAATGCAGGGACCAAATGCAGACAGATGAGGCAGCAGAATGATTTTGGCAATTTATTGACAGAAAGGTAACCGGTAGTCAGGCAACAGGCAGGCAGGTTGAGGTCCAGGTTTGTGCTACAGAAGCTTATGGGCAAGGCACATGGCAACTAGGACACAAATAAACCAGGACACACTGAAACAAGGATGAACCAACAACTGAATCAAGGACATGGACTAGTATATGTAAAGAGTGGTTGATGAGACAAGTGAAAACTGGTGAGCAGGTGAATGAGCACAAGTCTACAAAGCAAGTTCAACATACCCAGGATATCTTTTCGTTCTATGGCTTAACTGAGCTGAACAACCGCGATCACACTAATTGGTCACATGACGCTGGTTATCAACTTGCTAAATCAACCCAGGGTTTCCCAATCAAGCCATGAGCATGTTCACATGAAAGGAGCGTTGTTTGCAGAATATAACCAATATGACAAGTCTAGTAGCAGAACAGCATAGTATAATATATAGCACTTTAATAGAATATACACAGCTCCAAAAAATTAAAGGAACACTTTTTAAGCAGAGTATAGCATCAAGTCAATTAAACTTCTGGGATATTGATCTGGTTGAGGGGGAAAGGGTGTTGTTAATCAGTTTCAGCTGCTTTGGTGTTAATGAAATTAGCAACAGGTGCACTAGAGGCAACAATGAGACAACCCCCAAAACAGGAATGGTTTTAGAGGTGGAGGCCACTGACATTTTTCTGACATGAGGCAATACCTGGACCCTACAGAGGTTGCGCAGGCAGTCCAACTCCTCCAGGATGGCACATCAATACGTGCCATTGCAAGAAGGTTTGCTGTGTCTCCCAGCACAGTCACAACAGCATGGAGGAGATTCCAGGAGACAGGCAGTTACTCTAGGAGAGCTGGACAGGGCCGTAGAAGGTCCTTAACCCAGCAGCAGGGCTGGTATCTGCTCCTTTGTGCAAGGAGGAACAGGATGAGCACTACCAGAGCCCTACAAAATGACCTCCAGCAGGCCACTGGTGTGAATGTCTCTGACCAAACAATCAGAAACAGACTCCATGAGGGTGGCCTGAGGGCCCGACATCCTCTGGTGGGCCCTGTGCTCACTGGCCGGCACCGTGGAGCTTGATTGGCATTTGCCATAGAACACCAGAATTGGCAGGTCTGCCACTGGTGTCCTGTGCTTTTCACAGATGAGAGCAGGTTCACTGTGAGCACATGTGACAGACGTGAAAGGGTCTGGAGAAGCCATGTAGAACGTTATGCTGCCTATAACATCATTCAGCATGACCGGTTTGGTGGTGGGTCAGTGATGGTCTGGGGAGGCATATCCATGGAGGGACGCATAGACCTCTACAGGCTAGACAACAGCACCCTGACTGCAATTAGGTATCAGGATGAAATCCTTGGACCCATTGTCAGACCCTACGCTGGTGCAGTGGGGCCTGGGTTCCTCCTGGTGCAGGAATTGATACCACTGACTGTCCCCCATGCTCGCCTGACCTAAATCCAATAGAACACCTCTGGGACATTATGTTGCAGTCCATCCAACGTCACCAGGTTGCACATCAGACAGGATGCCCTGGTCCAGATCTGGGAGGAGAAACCCCAGGACACCATCTGTCGTTTCATTAGGAGCATGCTCTGACGTTGTCAGGCATGCATACAAGCAGATGGGGGACATACAAACTACTGACTACCATTTTGAGTTGCTGCAATGACATTTCAGCAAAATGGACTAGCCTGCCGCATCATTTTTTCACTTTGATTTTCGGGGTGTCTTTGTATTCAGCCCTCTGTAGGTTGATAATTTTCATTTTCATCAAACGATGTGGTATCCTTTCATTCCTAACACATTACCCAGTCCATATCAGTATAGATATCCAGCATGATTTTTTTTTTTCCATTTAGATCTGATGTGTCCCAAGTGTTCCTTTAATTTTCTTGAGGAGTGTATAATAACAGAGAAATACAAATAAAGAACACATGATCCAGGCTAACACAGTTGCAGCTGCCAAATGCAGGAAGGACAGCTAGCAAAATTATCACAGACTGTGTAAATGAAAAGGCTTATAATATCACTGCCCCGTCATTATGGCATGAGTAGATCTGAGTATAATTACATTTGTGTATTCCATTAAATTAATCTGTTCCTTAGATTTATTGTTATGGTGTGTATATGACAATATTAGCCCTATTCTTCCACCTGCAACCCCAGCGGTGTAAAACAGACTTAGAGCAAGTAAAAAATAAATAAGAATTAACATAATTCAAGCGGTTAGTAGGATTACATTCATATGTTATAAGTACAACAAGTAGGCTACAAGGCTTGAGTGCTTCAGTCAGTCTCTGTTGGAGGATGATATCGGTATACAAAAGCACAATGACATGGCTTTGACATTGCTTGCCACATGCTGACACAAATACGTCAATCCCTCCAATGAGAAAGTATCTCTCACATAAGACAGGATTTTTTATTGGTGTTGCCATTTTCCAAGATAATGGATTGGTCACTAGCCAGTGCTTTTATATGCATTGATCTGTTATCTTGAACATTACCTGGCCCAGAGCAGGTTAGGTGTGCAGCATAAGTTACCATGGCAATGTACCCCAGTAAGAAGTGAACCACCATCGCAACCCTGAAAACCCAGGGTTAACCTGAAGTTACCTCACTAACCCCAAATCCTGCTTCATAGTACAAGTCTCAGGTGGGCTACTGAAGAAAAACACTGGGGAAAAAACAAATATAGCTGGAGAGGAGGGACAGGGAGACAGACTGTGACAATATCAACTAGTCAAGTCATAATAAATGTCAAAAATAAGCTTCATACTTTATCTGTAAATCTAGTCAGGACTTTATATACACATTTTTCATTTCATTGCTCAGTAATTCAATCATGTCATCAATCTTAACCTAATATTTTCACAAATTCTGCTGAAATTTGTTTGTGTCCAAAAGCTCTGGTACATGTGGGAGCATGTCTGTGATGCCATTTCGCACCCGCCTTCTTCTGTTTTGCCTTGGAATGCTTTGATTATAACACTTACCTCGAGGATAGATGCATATTTGCCTTGAAGCGACAAACTGAGTTTGTTCAATAATTTGAACACTTCTGAGAGGTAAGCGAGCGGTGCGATCCATTCTAGGTCTGAGAAGAGCACTGTTTTGGTAGGTTTGTCATTCTGGATGAATTTGCACAGCTCTGAGCGCAGTTCACATACCCACTATGACATTTTTCCACAGGAGAGCCAACACACCTCTGCTTGGAACAACAGGGTGTCCTGTCCTGCACCCATCTTCCTGCAGAGCTAACCGAATAAACGGGAATGCAGCGGCTTAGATTTGATGTGGAGTTGTGTAAATTTAATACCACTGTCACCATGGTACTGAGAACGGAGTGTAGCTCAGGACTAAATGATTTTGATGCCAGAGCCTGCATGTGCAGCATGGAGTGGGTGGCTAACATAATTGGATTGAGCTCCTTGACCTGAGCAAATCCACATTCTCAATCTTTAGTCTTACTTTGTGTTAATGTATAAGGCTGGTTTATTTGTGTAACCATTTCGCAGGCTTTGTGATCAATGCTGGCTGATACATGTTATTGAGTTTTGTCTATATTGCAAAGATCTTGTTTGCTGCAAAACTGGAAATTCATTAAGCTGCAGGTATGGAGTATCTCCATAAGGAGTGTCAAGTGTTATTAATCCATGCTTGTTATGTGCAGTGTGCTTCAACTGAATTAAGGGGTCAATTGGCACTGACTCAATTGTTGTCAGCTTATTTAACACAAACATTCTGGTTCTGTCATTTAGAAGGATTTTTGGTCACTAGCTTCTAAAAATTATGATAACTGTAGATTTAATCCACTCATGTTTATTTATTGAGCAGACAAAGTTTAGCAACCCTCGTCTCATTTTGTCGTCTTCTCATCAGGTGCAACTGGACCTCCTGGTTTCATTGGAACTCAAGGCAAGTGTGTAACGTTACAGGAACCTGGATTTAGAATCATGTTTCTTCCATATGTGCTGTGCAAAGTAACAACGAAAAAAAATTATTTTCTCACGGAAGTGTGATTCCAGGGGAAAGAGGTATATGTACACTCAAAAATCATGCATATGCCATTTCTCACAAATAAACTGCTATATATAAAAGAAGAATGTGCTGTGACAGTGTGTGCACCTCACAGACTTCAGACCAGGTGTATACACACCGTTTTCTAGAGATAGCTACGGGTGATATGATAAGGAGAAGCTTAAATATAAGGTAAGAGATGTAAAATATTGTTTTTGAGGTTGTTTCTAATTTCATTGATTGTGTTATTTTGCAAACCATACAGCATTCTGTAAAATTTAACTGAAATGTTAATCAAAGGTGCATTTTTAAATTTAACACAATCAGGCATACATGTGGCTTCAGAAATCTGATGAAATTAATTTATATGCATATTTCTGCCTTTATCTACACAATATAAACAGAATGTTATACCTCTGGCCTCTGGTCTGTATGTCGCTCTGTGTGTATTTGGGGCTAACTGAAAAAGAGATGTGTTCATTCAACAATACTAAAAATCTCACATTTTAAACATTTGTAGGTAACTAATAGTATTAATCAGACCTGTTAGTGTCTAACTCACTCATCTGTTGCCATGAGTCACCTCACCACCTCCTGCACTGAATAGTTTATTAGTCCAGTTTGATTTGTACCCAGGTCTGGTTAAAATGACAGTGATCAGTATGACATACTCAATTTATTTATTTAGCCATTTGTCCTCCACAGGCCCCCCCGGACCACCAGGTGCCAAAGGAGACAAGGGAGACCAAGGAAACCAACCAAAGTGTAAGTCTGCATGGGACTGACCTGAGAGAGAGAGAGAGAGAGGGAGAGGGAGAGAGAGAGAGAGAGAGAGAGAGAGAGAGAGAGAGAGAGAGAGAGAGAGATAATGTTACACATCTGGCGAGAGAGAGAGAGATTAAATTGTCTGAAAGTCAGCTTTTGGAAGTGAGTTCCAGAAAAACCATAGATGGTCAAAAGGAAATAAGCTTCAACCATAATGGCTGACTGTAATAGCCTGATACTCTTGTCAGTTAAGCACACTTCTGTATATGTGTGTACAGAGAAGTTTGAGGTTTTCTTAATAATTTCAAACCTGTGGGAACATTTGTTGAAATTGGAGCTGTTTAGTGGCCTTTAGGAGAACTGCAGGTGAATGCACTGGCTTCTCTACTCCGTGGAGGCCCTTCCCCAGAGTACAAACAGTAATAGTTCACCTCTCAGTAATGTTGGTTGCGGTTTGGTAATTATTAACAGATTATCAAATTTTCCCAGCATTGCTACCTGTGTATTATTTTTTTTGTAACTTACCAACTCATATGTATGTTGTATCACGACAGTTGCAGAAATAAGAAATGACCATGATAAAAGTATTTAAATCCGTATGCAAAACAATGATTAACTCTAACAGGCACTAAACCTAGTCTAACTATCATCCAAACTGCAGCAGTGATTCTGTTCAAACTCAACAGGCAGCAATATATTTTTGCAATATAAGGAAGCACTATATGTATATGCAGAGTTCAAAATACAGGGGAGCTACAGAAAGTCTCATTTGAGAAATTTAAGGGGCTCTCTAAAATATCATAAGTTTTGGTGCCATTGTGTTTTACTGTATAAGGTTATATTTTCCTCTACATTTAGATTCCTGAAATACATAATTAGCCAGTAAAGCAAAAAATAAAACCACTTGCCGACGTGCATGTTTATTTGCATATAACAATTTATGATTTTGTGTCTAATAAACACAACGCTGTCTATTCCTGCTGAGGCCATCCATCCGTGGGGGTGCACTCAGTGCACGTTATGAACCATATGTTGCCTTTCAAGTAAATATTTGTAGGGTGTTGACACAGTTTGATGCATAGCCTATTGTATGACCTGATAACCTAGGTCTGATCTAATTAATGCAAACCACTCTTGATAGTATATTTTTTCACATAGGCTGGCACATTCATGTATGCGTGCGCATCTGTACAGTACCCTCACACCACAGAAAATAGGGCTCCCCGAAAGCTACCGTGTAATTTGAACACTGGCAATTATTATTTTTATTATTGTTACTTCAAATACACTTAACTGTCAAAGCAGCTTTTGCCTAATTTAACATATATGAAACATTACAAAAACAATAGAAACAAACTATTTTAAACAATGTGTAACAATTATGTGAATGATTATCTGACTGACATACTGTTATATTTCACTTCACTGATTGTGACCTACCTTATTGAACAATAAATTCAGTAAGCAAAATCACTGTATTTTTTAAAAAGCCTTTAGAATTAGCAAACATAACAAAACACTCCATCCAGTTTTAAACAAATATTTCAGCCACTCTTTGGTAAGCAAGCACAGCACTGGAAATCCACCTGGAAATGACAATGATGTATCCGATCCTGAATCACAACTGTTGGGTTAAACAAAGATGCTCCACTTTGTCACTGCCTGGTTGAAGCCAGGCTGCTGTTAATCTCTTTATAGTCTCCTAATCCTAGGTATTCTTTTTTTGTACGGATGTGTCATTCGTGAGTGAATTGTTCACTGAACTACTCCTTTGAAATGAACTAGTAGGAAGTCAGAGAACAACTTGTTAATTTTGGCCATGCATGCGCATTGCGCAACAATAATATATGAGTTTTGTTTTTCTCACATGACACCCACAGAGCCAGTATTGGTCAGAAATGAATAGTTCTTCAGATCGTTCATTCATTTTACACATGACAGCTACACAGGCTCAGTATTGGACAGAAATTAGTTGTAGTTCACCCCCATCCTGACAAAGATTAACAAATGATTAAAAAAACAGTAGTTTATATTACTGAACTGGAACTGTAGAACTAAGTCACTAAAATGAACCAGTTACGCCATCACTTTTGTTTTGTCCTTCTTCTGGTACAGAATGTAGTTCTGTCATGTGAGGCAATGTCGCCATCTGTTGGTATAGCTAGTAACTGAACTTCACGTTTGTGGATTTTTCTAGAGATTTGCTGAGGTATAAATTAGACAAAAGGCCACAAACAAATAGGAGGGAAGTTAAATGTCACATCGCCGACAAGCACACAGGTTTGTAAAACATTTTTATGTGAAATTAAAATACAGGTTTACAGAGTAAGTTATATGTTTGCAAATCACTATTTTTATGGTGTGACTTTACAAAACGGAAATGAAAAAATTTGTGTTAGTGGATCATGTTACACATTTGTGGATTGTCTTCTGTGGGTTACAACTATTAAAGTCCAATAAAAATTATCATTTTATATTCACTTGATATCTAGAATGAACACCAGACTGCTCAAACCATCCTAAGTTTGAGCAACCAGGAATGTTTAACAGCTGCAACTTTGTGCCACCACAGTGAATGTGCGTCTCGTGCCGGGGAGAACCAGAGGGCGAGTGGAGGTAAAGTACAACGAGGACTGGGGCACCGTGTGCGATGACAACTTTGACGTTGTGGATGGCAAGGTGATCTGTAAGATGCTGGGCTTCCAAACCGCCACTTCCACCTTCACTGCCAGCTCGGGTAAGAAGTACACCGATACCATCAAGTCATGTTTTCAACACTTCTTTCTAAATCAGCAGACTGCAATTCTCTTTTGTTGTGTTTCTTAATGTTACCTTTTCATGTTGAATGAAACTACCAATGAAACAACAGCTAAGAAAGCAGCCTTGTTGAGTGTTTAATGGCATTGAAGGATAATTTTGGTTTACTACAACCTGGATCTTATTTTTATAGGTTGGCCATTGCTTTTATCAGTTGTCATAACACTGTAGTCAACAAAGCAATAGCTGATCTGTAAACATAGCAGTATCACTAACAGGGTAAGAACACAATTGTTTAGATGATAAGACAGATTGTAAACAAACCAACAGTTCATCTAAACCACTTTGAATGTAAGAGCAAGAAAGTGAGTGCACTTGATAATAATCCCTCATTGCATTGGAACTACGGCAAGTAAGATGGGTCAAAAGTTGAAGCAGAAAGCTGGCCCTGTGTTGGGCAGGGTAATACTATTGTGACGTCAATTTTCTCTTTAAATTACTACATATTTTGTTTAACATGTTTAGTAACCTGAATGTTCAAATTTCACACTTTGTGTTCCCAAATCTCAGCAATTATTGTGGTGACTACAGTGTTGTCTCAACTGATTGCCAAATCTTTGTTTTTCTGCTACTTAGTTCTGTGTAATATCAGCAATGGTTGTTATTGAACATCCTACCATAATTCAAATTGGGAAATGCACTTCACTTTCAAAGACTGAGAAGAGAAGCTAGGTAACAATCTCAAGTCTGCACATTAAAGGATAGGCTCACATTTATTCAAGTCTGTCTTAAATCGCAGAGAGGGTGTCTGCCCCCCGACCACTTAAATTGATTAAATCAAAAATAAGCAGAAGAGGAGCTATACATATAAACCCTATAAAAAAATAAAACCACCACGGCAACATTCATTCATTCATTATCCATACCGCTTATCTCGTTCTTGGGGCTTGAGCCAATCCCAGAACTAAAGCTGTACTGGGTAATGATTTCAGACTATCATATTGATTTATTTTGTCTTAACTGAAAGCTGGCTGAGTCATGATGAATATGTTAGCCTAAATGAATCTACTCCTGCCAGTAACATTAATACTGATATTCCTCAAGGCACAAGCCGAGGAGGAATGTGAGTATTAATGTTACTGAGTTGCAGCCATCTTTGACTCAAGCCTATTAGTCAACCCTAAACTAAATTATAACTAGTTTGAAAGTTTTGTTCTTAGTCTGAATTTTTATCTGGTTTAGTCATTAAAACAGAAAAAATATATATTGTAGGTGATTTTAATGATGATGTGGACGTTGATGACAGCCTTAGTTCTGTGTTTTTCATTATTAGATTTGATTGGCTTCTGTCAGAGTGTATATATACCCACTCACAGTTTTAACCACACCCTCAACCTTGTTCTTGTCTATTGCATTGATTCTGAACATCTAATAGTCTTTCCACAGAATCCTTTATTATCCGACCACTATGTAATAACTTTTGAATTCCTATTACTGGACTACACACCATTAGGCAAACATTCCTATACTAGATGTCTATCTGAAAGTGCTGTAGCTAAATTCAAGGAAGTGATTCCATCGGCATTTAGTTTAGGTTTATGTTCAGCACTCTAGCCAGGCTAACAGAGAGTCACAACACACAGTAGATCTCAGTTGTAACAACTTCATGAGCTTCTTTAGTGATAACATTCTAACTATTGGAGCCGACATTCAGCACCTCCTGCCCTCAGCTGGTACAGACTTATCAAACACAGGAATACTAGAAACAGCTGTAAAACCTGATATACATTTAGACTGTTTCTCATCAACCTTCGTCAACTAACTTCAATTATTTCTTCATCTAAGCCTTCAGCATGTCTCTTAGACCCCGTCCCAACTAGGCTGCTAAAAGAAGTTTTACCATTAGTTAGCATTTCCTTATTAGATATGATCAACCTGTCCTTATTAAAAGGCTATGTGCCACAGTCCTTTAAAGTAGCTGTAATTAAACCTCTTCTTAAAAAGCCCACTCAGGACCAAGGGGTTTAATCAAACTGTGGACCTAGAGTATATCTAACCCTCCCTTTCTCTCCAAGACTATTGAGAAAGCAGTCGCCAATCAGTTGTGTGACTTCCTATACAACAATACATTGTTTGAGGATTTTCAATCAGGATTTAGAGTACATCATAGCACATGTGAAAGTTACAAATGACCTTCTAATTGCATCAGATAAAGGAATTGTCTCTGTACATGTCTTGTTAGATCTTAGTTTTGCATTCGATACTGTAGTGTTTACATGTCTTTCTGAACACCAATACATGTAACAATAATTAATACCCAAACCAAAATAGTTAACACAGTAGTTGGTATCAAAAAGATGAAGTGAGTTATTACACTTCACTTCTGGCTATCAGGAGTAAACAGGGTTTACATTCAATAACATAATTTAAATTAAATTCACCTCGGGGCACCACCCTTAAAGGAGGGAAAATGATAGCCACTCAGTCAATCTCAAATCAAGTATACTAGACTATTAATTTGGAACTCAGATTAATAATTAAATTGATAACTACACCCGAAATAACCATATCAATACTCTTAGTAAAGGTTGAAGGGTTCTGCATAGTACAGGTTGGCAAAATTCACTCTTACACATTAAATACGGTAGACCAGAATGTATATCCACAAGCATTTATTTATCAAATAATAAGAAAAGCTAAAACACAACAAATAATCTTAACTAAAACTAAAGGAGAGTGTGTGTGTGGTGCAAAAAGAGAGCGCGTGAGTGTGCGCGTGTCTTTGTTCTGCATGCGTGTTCGGCGCGTGCACGTGTTAGGCAAGCACAAGAGAGCACATGAAGCGGGAGCTTTAAATGTGTTCTCACGTGTGTGGAGGCCAAGTCAACATGTGTGATCGATCAGTGCAGGATAATGGTGCAAGTTAAAGAGGAGGGTTAGAGTGCATGCACGACATAGTAGTTATGGATGTAACCAGTTATATGACTGTGAAGCACAACTAACGTCAACTCAACAGAGTGACTATACAACACCCTAGCGATGAAACGGATACAACCATACAGTTTTAGTGAATAAACAAAATCAACACATGTGAAGTTCCAGCGCATTAATCAAGTTTAGCAGTCCTTGTTGTGCAGAATTCTGATGGTGCAGGTCGGAGGATCCTGGTCGCTCCTTTGATCTCTTTGCAGAGTTAACAGCTCGATGCTAACTTGCTTCGTTGCTCCTGTTGCTCTTCGAAGTTAATTTAGGAGGCAGACTTTGTGTTGTAGCCGCCGGTGCTAAATAACTTGTTTACCCAAGGTTAGCGGTGTGCTAATCAGGGATCTTACTGCAGGGTCTCGCGTCGCTTCTGTAAGGAGAGTTTTAGTGTGTCTGCTCCGTGCAGACCACGCTGTAAAGAGGACCTCCATCCAGGTCTGAGGCAGAGAAGGATCCGTGGAGAAGAGGGTGAATAACAGGGAAGATGGAGTTTTATTGATCGGTCAGTGGCGTCATCCAGGAGACGTCAGGTTACGGATACAGGAAGTGATTGGTAGTGATGTGTCGTTCACGACTGAATCGTTCACTGAACTACTCGTTTGAAAGGAACTAGTAGGAACGAGTCCTCTCAGAGAGTAAGTAGTTCATTTGACGCGCATGCGCATAAGC
>JAVQJF010081693.1:0-11317 GCA_036023855.1 Gadopsis marmoratus | reverse complement strand
GGGGGGGGGGGGATGTTGCCCGAATCCACTTCCAGAACAGCTCGGGCATTGTGGCATAGAAACCCCGTTTCTTTGTGAATGAAACACCCAAAAACATGGCGCCGCCACTAGTCGTCACTCAAGTATGTGGGGAGGTCGAGAAAGAGTCAACCAATTTTGCTGATCGCCTTGGTCAATGACATATCGGCACGATAAGAAGATTTGAGCATGTAAGTTATGTTCTCAGCACAACGCTTCAAGCCCATGAGCGACAAGAGGCCGCCTCTCTGTATCTGTACGTTTCGCTCACTCTAGCGCTCGTCGACAGCTGGTTTCAGTGGCGGGTCACTAAGATGCTCGTCGCTGGCCTTCCCACTGATCACTCCTTGCCAGTGAAATCATCCCCATGGAAGTCATTTTCACGGAAGCACAGACGTCCGATCTGGACACCTCCGTCTGTGCGATCCTTCTCTCCCACCCACAGAGCAGCAACTGTCCAACATTTTGAAACTGTTTGACCAACTGTCCAACTGCCCATGACGTCTAAAGTTCAGGGCCAGTTGAGACCAAAAGATTTTTCAACGAGACTAAACGGTTTTAGAACGTCGCAGCGAAAACTTGCAGCGGTGTGAAGTGGCTTGTCGAGTCGCCAGCGGCTGGTTTTAGACCGCTTTAAGACCGCTTTAGAAGGCGGGTCACCTGTTTAAACAGCCAAACAAGCTGGTAGCGAAGTCAGCTGGTCATCTTCACCCGCTCGTTTTATTTACGTTTTCGCCATTTCACGAATACCACAAATGCAACTGAAGCGATTAACTGACTATCAGTGTCCTCATTCATGTTTTAAGGCGCTACAAATTATATCCAGCTAAGCCTGAAAAGCCTGCAGACAGAACAGACGTGCAGAGAGTCGTTGCTATGGAAACAATACACCGCCTCGTCTAGTCGCGTTGGTTTAAACTGGCAGGTATCAGACTGGCGAATTGCAAGTTTCAGCTCGTCTGAACTGGGCTTCAGAGGTGAGTGTCTTTTAGCATACTTAGATTTTGTATTTTTATATAAAGGTCTTCTTCTGCCCACATTTGTAATTCAACTACTTGCAATGTCAAATACATGTTGTATTACAATTGAATCAAATGGCACATAGGGGGATAAACACCAAACTCTGAGGCCCCACGCGTCCTTTAGCTTCTATCGGCTCATTGTTTTGGTTCTCCAGCTGCACAGCGGCTATATGGTTGAATCTCAAAGCTCTCGGCCGTCTGCATATAGAACTGCAGAGAACCCTTTCCAGCATGATCCGATCAGACAGCGCAAGTACCCTACCTGCCCAACAGAGACAACGCAGAGAGTGGAAGTAAAAGACTAACTGGGAAAGAAATTTAAACACTCAGCAGGTAAAGAGCCAAAAGGCTTTCTCAGGATCTTGTGGAGAGCAAACCAGAACTAAAAAGGAGACATCACCTACTGTTTATTTGAAACTTCTTTATAAGCCCGTGGCTGGTGGCCAGTGGCCTACAAACATTTACTTCTTTGCCGGTGTGGGACTGGCAGAGTGTCTTTGAAATATCAAGGACATTCAACAAATCCTCTAGTTCTCTGCACAGCATCAGCACTGAAGAGGCTGGCAGGTTTATCCATTTTGACTGAGGCAACTACACTACAAATCCACAGCTCGCAAAATAGTGAAAACAGCAAAATCATGCCGGAAATGCACCGTACACCTGTGATGTTTTCGATACAAAAAACAACAAAACAGTTTGATTCCTGGCTTTGAAAGGTGGGTACAGATGGGAGTCTCCAAATGCCCTCTGAAAAGTTATTGGCGCAGAAGAACGGGCGACCTGCGCAGCCATCGGCCACAGTAATCATGCCATATCACTGTCGTTTGGCTGATCTGCTTACAGCCTCCTTTCTTTTCGTCTCCAGGATGAAACCTGATTCGGCTGCTCGGCCAGCTTTAGTCACACGCCAATTAATCTGTGGCACCAAAGCGTCCTAATAAAACCCCAAATGCCACAAACAATCATTGTAGTCTTGCCAAGCGTTTAGTGTGGGGGCAGTAAACCGGTACAACGGGGGAATTTGTAGTATGTAGATAGCGGACCTGTACTAAAATTGCCGGGGCTGGGGGTTCAGCTCCCTGTGTAGCGCTGTGCAACTGTGCCACTACAAGGTGCTTTGGAGATGCCGACTATAAAGGCTGGTTTGCTCGATTTGTGGTTTGAGTTTTTAAAAAAAAAAATAAAAAGAGGGGGGGGGGGGACAAACAGCATTGTGCAGTGCCATTGATAGGCCTGCAGCTGGTGGCCAGATGAGGCTTTTCTTCTATTCTTGCTATTTGTGAGGTGAGTGGGTGGAGGTTGGAGCGAGAGAACTCAAAAGCCAGTGGATGGAGATCGGCCTAATCCTCTCTGTCACACGCTTTGTCAGCGACCATATCTGGCCTCCATTTTTCACTCTTTCTGCATCTCGCCCGCCCTTCATCGCCTTCACTCTGATTCAAAGCGACGATCTGGGCTCCTCACTATAGATGTGTCTTTCTTAACTCTGTCTCTTTTTCAATCCCTGTTCCCCCCCCCCCCCCCCCCGCCCCGCCTGCCTCTGTCTCTCAGATGGATGGGGCTTATCAGCGACAGAACAAACAGGCTCATTGTGTTTTGTGAGAGCCGTCAGGGCAACAGAGAAGAGGCTTATTTCATTGAAACCTGGATAGGATATCCATTCAAGGGGGCCGGCAGGGATTCTTAATGCCAGCAGAAAACAGGGGTGATGGTGGAAGAGAAAAAAAAAAAAAAACAAGCAATACCAGCGACACAAAGAGACAGAAGAGGTGACATTGGGGCATCGACTTCCCTTATTCTGAAAAAGAAAAAAGGAGACAGCAAGCTGACAGACAAAGCCTGCAAACAAGTGAGAAGGAAAGCATAAAGATTCAAATTACTGTCTGAAGCCGATGCTGAGATTTTTGAGCGAGGTAGAGAGTCACTAAGTGGATCGATATCAGCAAAGTCGATGACTGTAAAGTCACACAATAGGCTCAATATCAGGAAAACTGAACAAAATGTCTGCAAGCTGAATGGCTTGCCAACAACGAAAAGCACAACAGCAATGGAAGGCTGCTCTGCAAACAAAAAGGTCACCGGTTCGATCGCTGCAACACACACACAGTGTTTGGAGTGCAAGGCATTGAGGTTTCATTTCATTGTGTCAGAGAATCACCTGCAAGCCTTAAAGCCGAACGTGTCGCATTTGACAAGAACATCTCTCCGCTTCCCTTTAAGCCTGAGAGGACAGCCTGGAAGTAGAGCGTGGACGAACTGAGCCACCGATCCTGACCTAAATACAGAACTGCAGAGTGAGGGGGAGAGAGAGAGAGAGACATGCGAGGGATTGCTCGGAAATAACTCCGTTCCTGGCCCTCGGAGAACGAGCGACCTCTGATGCGAAGGCGAAACGCATTCTCCAGGACATCATCTGAGCAGCGTCAGTATTCAATAGCCACAGATCAATAAATCATCCATTTAAACTCATCCCAGCCTGCCATTAGGTGGGTCGTATAATACATACATACATCATTTCAATGACCAAAGACAGTAAATGTTCAGGCACTGCAGCAGGAACAACTTCACAGTTTGACAGCACTAACAGCAAGTTATGCCTCGTTTCGTACCGTTATAATGAAGTGCAGAAACCACCACAGAGACCACATACACTGGTCTGCCACGTGTGACCACAGGAAGCTCTTATGAAACCATCCGTTTCAATTTCTCATTTGTCTTACGGGTTTCCTGTAAGCTTGCCGATTGGTGTCCCTACCAGAGAGGTTTATACAGTTTGCAGGTTTGAAGATCGGACTTGGACCAAGGAATGAGCGATTTAATTTAGATAATGGGATCTGGGCTTTCCGCATTAAGACCATGATTGACATTTAGCCACTGTTGAGAAAAGAGTCCTACGAGCAAAAAGTAGAAATGTTGTCTTGAGTGTAAGAACAAGCTGTACTGTTAATGGCTGTACAAGTTCCCCCCAATATATATATATATAAAAATTGATTGCAGAATATTTCCAAATGTGATGATAATTTATCAATGTTATCTGCTGCTGTTCAAAGTATTTACCTGGTATAGGACATGCAACATTCTGCAAATATTTTTCACCTTTTTCAGAACCACTGAGCTTAAAATGGTCAAAACACAAACCAAGATTGTCACAAAAAACAAAAGAAAGAAAGAAATGCAATCCTGGGGTAAAATACGTCAATCTTGTGTATCTGTGTTTGTGGACCAGCAGCTGCTCCGAGCCAATTATATTTAAGAACAGAGCAGACCTCTGCAGGAGATCCGGCCGAAGAGACAAACGTACCATCCTCAGAAATATCTAAATGCATAGTTTCCACTAGCAATAAATAATATAAAAATGATTTCACCTGTAACTCAGCCAGCACCTTCCTAATTGGTTTTCAATAGCCACTAAGGAACAACAAGAGCCAGATCCAGTGACTTCAATCATCTATTTATTACTGCTGGCTAAGCAGGTGGTGCTGGGTGGACACGCGGATCTGATCACACTGGCCTTTCTGGCAAGAAACTAAATGCTAACCCGTCGCTCAGCCAGCTCCCATTCAACAAAGGCAATTAGGGAGACTGCTTATCAGCGGGGTAATTACAAAGGAAACAAAGAAGCAGTGGGGCAGAGGCTTTCGTCGTGATCGCACAAGTGTTCCGCACATTTCTGGGGATAAAGTCACAGTCTCAGATTTTGCGATATCGCATTCGTGACCATTCTTCATACCAAGCGATACCAGCTTAATTGCAGCTAATCGTCTCATCTCAAGCCTTTCACAAAGGCAGTCTGCTGCGAATAGGTTGCATTTGATTTAACACGACAACGGCAGAGGCTCAGCTACCGGGCACGGCAGTGTGTTGGTGTGCTGTCTGGACTCACCCTCAGGGCCTCGATGACCAGGTCGCGGGCCTCCAGCTCTCCCTCCATGATACTGAGCAGGGTGAGCAGCTCTGGCTTGCTCAGGTTATCCATGTTGAACTCGCATTTCTGCAACACAGGTCAGAGACAACACGTCACAATCAGAAGATACAATCAACATATCGTTTTCAAATTACGACCGGGTGTCAGCTCCTCAAACGTCTTATATACGAAACCCGCCCACGGGAGTACCTCATTCGGGTTTTTGAGACTTCTCGTTCACGGTACGATCTGAAAATGAACTACGGCTGCGAGGCAAGACATCTAAAAGCAAACTCAATCCAGACTGAAGAAATGAGTGAGGTATCTCGTCATGCCGACATTTTGAAATGTTGGTGGCTCTAGATGAAAAGTCTGGGGAACATTCCCTGGTAAACATGAGTCGGCCAATGTTCGTGGCAATCAGTGAAATAGTTTCACTTTGGTCCGGCACCCGAGTCCGATTACTGTGTTCACACCTGCCCAAACAAACCGCACTAACCGGGCAAAAGCACCAGGGTTCGCTTAACTGAACCAGACAGGTGAAGCGTCAAAACACCCTTAGACCAAACAAACAAACTATGGGCCGCCATCAACCTACGAACCAACCAAGAGGCCTACAGCCATGACACTAGCAGAAAGTGACTCGGCTGTTTAACAATATTTTGCAGCCTAGTGCCCGATTTCAAACATTTGACCATAGCACGTACAATTCTTACACACTGTACGTCGTGTTAAAATAACTGGTTATGCTACCAAGCACAACCAAGGGTTTGACAACTCATCCACCTACTTTGTGCGGCGGACTCCACCGGCAGGAAAAAAAAATAAAAAGTTGCTTACATGACAAATGAACCATTTACTCCCAGCCCTCCAACTGGTCTCATTAACTGCAGCCCTCGAATCAGGCTAGAT
Organism: Gadopsis marmoratus; assembly: GCA_036023855.1. NCBI lineage: Eukaryota > Metazoa > Chordata > Actinopteri > Centrarchiformes > Percichthyidae > Gadopsis > Gadopsis marmoratus. Next base: position 5,461 of record JAVQJF010081693.1, on the reverse strand, counting down.
GTCCCGTCCTACCTCGAAGCCATTAAGGCCTAATTACATTTAGCTAGGTCATTAAGCACCTATTTGGTCAGTAGCGGCTGCAGGGCTAACGGGTGGAGATGACTGTAATTGGGAGTGACCAGACCACTTCATGCTTCCCCCTCACGTCAATTAAAAGCTTTTTCCGGTCTACTTATAAAAAGCAAAACAGCTGTGTGTTGCCTCCGTTTAGCCTGCTCATAGGACGAAGGCATGACTTCAACGTTCTCCCAATTTATTCTGACTGAATCTCAAAATGCAGTAAATGTTTGTAGAACCAGAAGTGGCTGTATTTTGGGGGGTTAACTAGAATCAAAGAAAGGTCAGTTGAATATGACCAAATCCCTTTAATGATTTTGCCAATTTCTGCAAAACAACGTTTGTCATTTTCCCTCTCTACCTGCATCTGCCTCTCAAACTCACATTTAATTCACATTCAAATTACAATGACTTGCTCCATTTGATCAATCTTTAAGTCAATTTGTTTTTTTACTTAGTTCGGTGGCTGCCAGGGTCCTGTGTCAATTTAAGTTACTAGCTTTTTTGCAGATTTAAGATTTCGCATAAAAATAAGTTCGGCTTATAAAAAGGGTGCGTTGTCGTCGCTTTAACCAACCAAAAAGTACACAAAGCTGCGAAGATTTACTCCTTTAAGACCAGCTTTGGCATTAAAATGCTCCTTGCATGTCAACTCAATTCAGTTTTATTTATATAGTGCCATATCATGAAGTTATCAGTCTGCCTGGTGAGTACTTATCGTTTATACATTTTGATAATATTTGATTTTTTTTAATTCAGCAGGTCACATTTTATAATGCATTTGTATTGCTGCTTTTACTTTCGTCTGCATCTGAGCACTTCCTCCAACACTGGGTCATCATGTTTGTGTTAAAATAAAATTGGAGTAAAAGAAAGAAAAAAAATGTTTTGCACAGAAATTAGAGTCACTGAAATTAGAGTCGTCTGTGACTTGAATCAAAACCCCAGGAATGTGACAGAAGCTTGGCCTTTCTGGATTTAAGATGTCAAATTCAACAACAAACCAAGAGGCAATTCCTCTCAAAGACGTCATGATTGTGGGACAACACAGAGAGAGCGAGGCAGCGTTTCTCCTGACAACAGCATGTGGTTAGTCGACATTCCAAAGCACAGCGTCAAATTGTTTGGTTATGGGCCCTTGAAAGGCGTTGTGCTCATTCAAGGCAAAGCCTAAGTGGGGAGAAAGGGCGAGATTCTTGACTGTGGAGTCAAAAAAAATAAAGAAACTTCACAGAGAGATGCCAAAAGATAACACCGGAGCCCAAGCGGTGGAAGAAGAATTTCCAATTACCGTTCTGGCAGCCATCTGCTGGGAGAACCAGCTGCATTATCAATATCTGGAAGCTTTTTACCAGGTTCAATAAAACCTTAAATCAACCAAAGACAGGCGGGGCAAAGTGACGAAGCGGCGAGCGTCTCGGCCTTTCGGTGCACATCAGCCAGATTGCTACCTGCTAATTCTGATGACGGTTCAGTTGCTCACCGGCCATTTAGGCCTGATTTACAGGCCTAGATCAAAACCTCAGCCAAGATTATTCCATTTCATCAAAGAGTCCCGCATGTCTCCAGAGGTCCCTCGCACAGAATCTGACTTTGAACGGGCCGGTGTCAGATTTCAACAAGCCGCTGCCTCCTAGGTGTCCTTCGTACGCTCCTGTGACGTCGTTTATTTCATAATAAAAAAGGGGGGAAAGATCATGCTCAAACAACGGGAACAGAAGCAGGCCAACGCTCTCTCCTTTTAAAAAAGGTGTTTTCCTTTAATGTTTTAGCCGGAAAAGGCATTCTCAGAACAGGTGCCGAAATTCAACGCATGTTGCGTCTGCGCACTGTAATTTGGACCTTTGTCTTCACAGGACAAGGAGCTGGAAAGTGTTTCAGTCTAGTCAAACCACATTTTTTTCATTCTGATGCCGCCACGTAAAGCCAGGAAGGAACAGCAGCAGAGATTCCAGAGACTCAGTCGCACCGAGCCTTCCAATCGATCCCCAGGCCCCCCACTTTTCTTTTTTCCCCCCACGGCAGCATTTTCACCACTCAGAGAATTGGACGACTCAGGGAGCCTTGATGGACGGCAACCCCGAGCTGTCCTGTCATGGCGCCTCGGGTGGTGGGTGAGGTGAGGTGGGAGGTGAGGTAAGGGGGGGGTCTGCTTCTCTCTGGCATTTCTGCACAGCGAGCAGGTGAGGGAAGCGAGCTCTAATTTGTTCCGCGTGCCGGGCGCTAAGGCCACGAGCAGCCTGTCCGGCGCTCGGAGGCTCGCCGTTGGGCCCCCCCCGGTCCACGTAGCGAGGCCTGCTGTCATCTCACTCTGAGCCACAAGGGCAGGGAACTGCTCCCTCTGTGCGACTTCCTCCGCTGTGTTCTGCTGGCAAACGCTCGCTTAGGCCTGCGAGTTTCTCACAGACTCGTGTCCTGTTACAGCGAGCACAAAACTGTGTGATACGACGGCCTGTAAATAGAGGCCTGTGAGGGGTTACCAACGGCTACGAGGAAAATGCCACTAAGACGGGGGACTCAAAATGAAATTTTTATTTTTTTTTTTAAAAAAGGGCCGTTAAACTAAATTACCACCAAATATATTGTCTCATGTTTGTGTTTAACAATGCAGGCAGTGTTCTTTTAGAGATCCGTCTGCCTCACACTGTTAACAGTTTATATAGAGACGGGTGCAGATGGAAACTGACACTCTGTACATGTGACGTTATATCACGGCAACAGTATCTCTCACGATACAGCAACGCTTCTGTAAATTCAATTGAGAAATGGTTTAAAATAACCATGTCGTACTTCACGCTACGTCTTCGCGATTTCACTCTCCTCCTCCGTGTTCTCCCGTCGCTCTTCTTCTGCGGTGGTTCGGCAAACCAGCGCAGCGGTGCGTTACCGCCACCAACTGTCGCTCTCGCATCACGTGGGCGTCAGAGAATCCAGCCCTGATTTGCTCCACACCTTGCCCCGTATATTTAGCAGAGACACTAAGGGACGGCTGCAGCGGTGGACATGGTATTGCAGGGACAGACGCTAATATTTATAAGGACTGGCCTCACGGGACGCCAAGCCAAAGTACATTTTTGGCGGCCGAAATGTAAAGTTATGTAAAAACAATCCAGAAAAGGCAATTTAACACAACCTTTCTTAACTGTGACACTTCAATAAATGAAAAGACGTTAACAGAATAGAAACCTATTTTTATAATAATTCATTTAAAATTAAGTTCTTAAATTCTTAATATATTCTGTCACAGTCTCTATTTCCTTCCCAAGGACTGGGGATGTTTTGTTGAAGGCTCACAGTATATAGGGATAAAAACTTGGGGACCACCTACATGGAGTATTCATTTGGTGGCCACAGGACATAAGGCCATGGTTAATGTCGAACCCTGTGTGGCCTAATCTACACCAGTGGGCACATTTCTACCGCAGCACGGCATATACAGTCATATCAACAACCTGAACTGCAACCAGCTTAAATACATATTTTCATTATTTTCTCCATAAATTGTCAATTAAATGTTAGAAGCTAGTGACATTTCCCCTGAGCCACACGTCACATCTTCAAAATTGTTCATTTTCCGAACACTAGTCCAAAAAGTGTTCAACACCAATTCTCACACACAGCAAAGAAAAGTAGCAAATCCCAAATTGAGAAGCTGGGAAAGAGAGAATTTCTGAGCCATTTTAGCTTGAAGAAAAAAATAAAAATAAAAAGATTTGAGCGATTATCAAGATACCAGTGGTTTCAGCTCCTACTGTGGATTATACGGAGCAACGGGGACAACGCTGCTTCTGGGAAAACATTACAAACTGCGTGTACCTCACACACGTGGAAGGTAACATGAGACCAGAGGTTGCCGTGGCACCAAAAACTGTGCGACTGAACGGAACTGACAGCGGAAGCGGTCACGACGTGGCCAACACCTGATCCGCTTAACCAGGTCAGCGTCGGCACCGATACCAACCCATCAGATCGGTGCAACTCCAGCTGGAAGCGCCACAAAAAACAAAAAAGCACCATCATTCACCCCCCATTGCATTGGGACAAATTAAACCAAAAATGGTTCTGCGTGGCAAGAGAGCACTAGAGCTCATTGAGAAAATATGTTTCGGGGTGAGCTGACCCTTTAACGGACCGCACAGCCATCCTAATCGTCTCCGACGCCCTCTCCCGTATTTATTTACAGGGTCACTTGAACCCCGTCCGTGTGAGAGCACAGAAATGTTGTTGTCAGGAAGAAGAAGTGTCGACATCACAGCCACTCGTGTTAATGGCAGCACATCCCACATAACCACTGGTGACCAAGCTCAGGCTTCCATCTCACACACACACACACAATGTTAGAGCAAGGTTCGAACAAACGGGTATTTCCGTAGCTTGGGCCGTCGCGCCCATCTGTCGTGATAAGATTTTCATTACAGTACAGGACGAGGAACACAAGCGGACCAGTTTCACCCACAAACACTTGGAAGTGAAATATATATTTTTTTTTTTAAAAAGGGCAAACGTGAGAATTGTTAGCTCCCCATTCTGACCTGCCGAGGTTGCGTGCACGCCCGCTTTCTATGCAATGAGAGATTAAAACCCAACAATTACGGCGTCGCCTAAATATGGATAGGTGACTGTTCACGCGAGGGATGTGTTCTGACAGCTGGTTCTATTTTGGATGCCAGTCAGTGAAACGCATGGATTCGTTAAGCTCCAGCGCCAACCGAACCTTTTTATCTCCCCTCACTCTTTCTGCACTAGCAGAGCGCAGCGGGAAACCGTATCGAACATAGGCAGCAGGGCTTCTTAATCCTGAGGCGGCTAAAGTTAAAAGTTGGTCTGTTCGGCAAAAAGTCACGTCACTCTGTAGCACCGATGTAGGACAGTGTTTCTGTAGTTCAACGGGAAACCAGCCGAGTGGCGACTCTTCTCTATGATCAGCTGATCCCCCTCGGATCAATTTAACAATCTCCACATTAAACTTTGACTCATCTGCTCAACTCCATAATTGTGGGTCGGGACCGTCAGTATTTGGGGTACGTAGCGAGTGGAGTGCAGGAGGCTACAGCTGTGAATTGAATGCGTCAGATACTTTTAAAATGTCATAGATTTTCATTCTCAGGTTATAGCTACAGATTGTGAACGCTAATTAGACTGTTTGCGCCTTCTCAGCCAATAACAGGTGATTAAACATCTTCTGAGTTACAAGTAGCTATTTCAGCCTTTAGTTACCTGCAATAAAGGGGGGAAAAAAAACAAACTGGAACTCCCGCATCCCACGCTAACATGTATTATGGTAAGTGAGTGGGACGTGACCGGCGGCGTGCCTTTCATTGACCTCTGACCCCTCTCTGGGTCCGCCAGAGTCCTCACAGACGACAACCCCCCCCCCCCCCCCCCCCCCCCCACACCCCACCGG
>JAVQJF010081686.1:0-21949 GCA_036023855.1 Gadopsis marmoratus | reverse complement strand
AAAAAAAAAAAAAAAGAGTGGAGAGAAAAAAAAGCGGCCGCTGCATTGATTCAGCCCTCTGCAATCTGGCCTGCTTCTCTCTCTCTCTCTCATATTCCCTCCCTCTTCTTCTCTTCATCCTCTGTACCTTATTGTCTCTTTCAGCTTTTTGTTTTTTTTCTCACTCTTTTGTTTTATCTCTACTTCTACTGATGTCGAATAGACAGCAGCGTTCTGGAGGGAATCGGCGGGTTTATGGAGAGTTCACGAGTCCTGTGAGAAGATGGGGGGGGGGGAGAAGAGACTAACAGCAAATGAAGCAGGCCTCTGTGGGGAGCAGTGCAGGTTCTTCCGGTTCAGTTTTAACATACCCACAGCAAAAAGAGGCTGCCCGCGTTATGTACTTGGGAGGCAAAAAAAGACCCAACCATAAAACACCTACACAAATTGTACCACTGGCTATATTACAGCCAGTGTTGAGGCACTGTGAAGGATTCTGAATCCTTTTATTCCTTAAAGCTGTGATTGTATGGAGAGAACAAAAGCTAAAAATAACTCGTAAACCCTTCTGGGTGAGAGATAAAGGGCTAAAATGTTTTAGTAGGTTTCCTGTCGCAACCACAATCCAAAAGAACAAAGATGAGTGAGAGCTGTTTGTGTATATATATCATCTTACTGACATCCCAAACGGTAATCATTTTATGGTCGTAGATGTGACATGAATGACTTTGGATTGAAGGTCGCTGGGTTTGAAATTGTTCTCAGACACATTTCATGTTGGATGACACTCGTTCCAACAATCAAAAGCAGTCCAAGGCAAATGTTAGAAATGTTGAAACAGCGTGACCTAAACCCTAATTGTACATAATCTTGTGTTCAAGATTTCGTGTACATATTGCAGTACAAGGGGATTTTTAGGAATTAAATAAGACCAGATATTCAAACTGAAACCTCCTACTCAGCCTCTTTCATGTGTTTGCAAGAACTGTTTGACTTGTGTGTCTGCAAGATTGAACTAGAACTTAGTAGGACAGACGTATTTATGAATACACATTTGGCAAAGAACAATGGAGATGTGGTTTGTTTTTTTTAATTGTACTATCCACGGAATAATGCAGTGGCCTTTTCCTCACCTTTACTGGTTGTGTGTTTATAGAACTTTGTACCAATATAGAAGAAGGGCTGATTTGCTCAGAGAACATGTCCACTTAAGCCTCCGCCTTGCCCAGGTGCCCTTGAGCCTGACACAGACCTCCAGCAGCGCGAGGGCCATGACTGTAACTGACTTTGGGCTTTGACCTTCCTAAAGGGCAGACAATGAACCAGTGAAGTGCTTTATTATTGTACTGTCTGAATGGCCACAGTTTTAATGTTGGATGGTTGCTCATTTTGTTGTCTCAGCACAAAAAAAAAAGTCTCCTCTATTGTTTTCTATTTAATAAAGGAAAGCACAGAAAATAGCTTATATAGCAATAGCTTTTACCTCAATTCAGCTCATCTTTGTACTTCATGAAAAGAATACGTCTTTGATATTTTGTAATAAAAATGTTCAATCATTATATAAATATGATTAGGATTGATTCAATAATTGTATAATGACAAACAAAACTTATTTTTGAAATTAAGAATGAATCAGTTGCAGCTGGTGCTCTGCCCAGCAGCACTGACATGTAACAGCAGAAATGGTCTAGTTTAGAATGTCATGCGCTCAGTTTGTGCTGGCGCACTGTGAGAACATGCAACAAAAGTGCACACCGCACGTCAGTCAATCGCTGATCTCGATCATTTTTCACAGTGCAGGTCGAAACAACGGAGCACTGACGTTCCACCCTGTTAATTTGTGATTTGAGTTCTTTGTCTTGTGTTTTTGGTGCAGGGCAAGTGAGGACAGAAGTGGACGTGGAACCACAAGGCCTCAGATACTACAATGCGGGTGAGCACATGCTAACACGCACAAACCTCCACTTGGCATTTGTGCAAAAAGATGTGAGCACATGCAGAAATATTGTGTCGCTTACTATTTGAACTGAAGTCATTATGGCCACACTCTTGCTCAGTAGATTATTCCAGGAGTCATGCCTGAGATCAGAAGGTTCAGAGCTACTGTATTATGCAGCCTTATGCCTCCAAAATGTTGCAAAATTGCACATATTCTTTTTCTTTGTTTAATACAAATCACATGGTACATATAGTTTATCAATTTAACCCATTTGGCGTTATGCTTTGTCTAGAAAGTGAATAACCTGAATTGAAACCGGATCTAGAAAATCAGCATTTTTTTAATGTCTGGAGATTTGCGGCAGAATACACTCATGGTCTAGTGCACCCTCTGAGCCTCCTTCCTCAGCTCTCATGAAACTGAGTGAGAACAAGATGATTAACGCTCAATCTGACAGTCTCAGTCTAGTGTTTCAGTACAGCCGAGTATATTTTAACCGTCCATGATAAGCAGAATCAGATTTCAGCGATGAGCCGCAGTTTGTCTAGCAACGCCGTCAGCACTCTGATTCTCTCAGTGATGGAGAAAGATTTGTTTTGGAGTGTCGTAATTATGTAGGAGAGCTAGGGGGATTTGATCATAGTGGATTTTATGTAAGGAGATTCCTGGGGAAGAAATAAAATAGTTGCGTGATAATTTATGATTTTTATTTTCTTCTACAAAGTTGATCCTTACAACATGGCGTCTTTGACTCCTCACAAAACAGAGCATTGTGTTGCAGTCGTGTAATTGATAGTATTTGAAAATGTGGTTTTGAGAGAATTGTGCAGCGAATCAGTAACTTACGCAATAAGGACAGGTTTGATTTCTCAGCTTGAAAATGCTGGAATAAAAGTTTATGACTTGTTTTGTGACAACAAATGACTGTGATGAAAAGCACTCTTCATAAAACGACGGGTATACCTGTCCCTGGCCTGGGTGAAATCCTGGTTCCAAGTAGTTTATCATGTTTGTTTGTGACTCAAAAATGAGAGGAGTTTACGGCTGCAGTATAATTCCAGTAGTATAAGATCAGTATCAAGCTCAGAGTTCACTTAAGATGGTGAGTGACTTAAGATTAAGAGGTTCTTGAGTTTTTCCTACGTGTGAAAAAACCCCTCCTCCACATACAGTACGAGTGTCACATAGTACTCTGCATGCAATGCTTCACTGAAGCCACAGTGTTTGATGCTTCTATTGAATCAAATATTCAACCTCAAGATGCGGTCTTTTTTATGCCCACCCTACTTAAAATGGAAAGACTTTGCATGTCTCTGGCATCAATTTTATACCATTTTCCCATAATTCACTATGGCATTTTTAGTATATTTGGAAACACTAGGAGCTTCACTGGAATGTGAAATAAAGTTTTGTGGGTCTGAACAATTCTTGGTAGCAGGTTGTGCTTTTGACTGATGAAGTGGGACAGAAGACTTTTTAATTTTTTTAATTTTGTTGTGGTAGCTCAGCTGGCGTCATTTCGGGGTGGAGATTTGACTTGGGACCCGCAGTGCCCTTTAGCCCTTCTGTCATGTCAAGTGGAAAAGGTGCATTCAAATGTATTCAATTCCTTTTCTGAAGATTACCACCACAATGTAAAACATCTGTTAAAATCCTGCACGCTAAATTCTTTATAGTAAAAATGAAGATGAATTGGCAGCAAAATATAGCAAAAATAGTAAAAGTACTTATTCTGAATAATAGTGCCTTTAAGTTGAATAATGAATATGTAAATTATTGATTAAAGCAGAGTTTTAATATTGTAGCTTATCCAGACGGTACCAGACCTAGTGACTTGTAGTGCTGGGTAGCAATATGTTTTGCATGTAAAGTGTCAAAGTAACTAGTAATTTTGGCAGACAGATACAATACAGAAATGTATTGTAGTGGGGCAAAAGTATAAAGTATTACAAAATAGAAACAGCTTCATTAGTAGTAGTAGTACAGAAGAACTAAACGTACTTCCAATTTTTGTGTGTCTCTACCTAACAGTTACAAGCAAGTAAAGCAGAAATGACTGTTATTTGACTATATAGGTAAGAAATGAAGAATTCTTCTTGTACTAGCCTAAACTTGCTGCAGTCATTGTATTGTTCTATATACTGTAGCAAACTGCTCCATCTCATAAAACAAGCTTTAACCATAAAAAACAATTAGTTTATGCTGTTAGACTAAAGTCTGGTCCGTCATCTCTCTGTGTCTCTTGGGTGATTCTCTTCCCTCTCTACTTCCTTTGCCCTTCTCCCTGCAGAGTTTCAGCTCATGTGTGACCTCTGCAGGTGTCACTCTACATACAGCATGGCCGACAGACCCACGGTGGGATGTGGGATCAGCTTACTTTTCTTGCAAAGCACATCACTGAAAACAGGGAAAACATTTTATACACCGTACTAACTTATCTTAGCTTAATATTTAGAATTTTACATTAAACGTTAATACCCAAGACAAAACAGAATCAGAAAATGCTCCATTTTGTCACTTTGTCAGTAGACCTTTATGTAGTTTAATTAAAATTCTGTAACACTGAATTTAACAAATGTAAGTGGATTTTCATCTTTTTTTCACAGATAGTTTATGCCAGGTAACTCTGGGAAACATGGTGTAAAGGCTCAGTAAAAAGTTTACTTAAGGTCAAAAACAGACAAAAGTTAAAACTAGGCAGCCAGGGAAAATGGTCCACAGCTGTAAGAATTACTGTGTTACCATCAGAGGGAGGCAAAGTCCAGGGAGGTGTGGGACCAGGGTCGATGAGGGACAGGTAGGGGTTGGAGGAGCCCGGCGGGAGCCTTTCTTCAATTCTTGTGAGCAGACCGGGCAGTAAACTCCCTGGTGTCCTGTTCCATCGAGGACGTGGGAGAACCCGTGTGTGTCCAACCCCAGGACGACAGGCCAGGGGAGAGGAGTGCCCCTACTAGAGGACCTGTGAGCCAAAGTAAGCTGGGACAAAAAGGTGACCACTGGATGTTCAGTGTGGGACTGCTTTACCTTGTGTTAGATAAACCAGCAAACGTCTCCGAGGATGCAGGAGATGGGTAGGATCCCCACTGCTTGAGCAGAGAAGTGTCCTCAGACTGGAAGGGCATTCAGCTTCACGCCTGCTCCGCCGCCTCCAACCGGTGCCTCCACTCTTCCAGAGTTCACGATTGCCAATGTTGTAGTTCCTCTCCACTGGGGATAGTTTGTCAGAGAATGCACAGGGGTGAAGCTTCTGATCGCTGAGATGGAACATCAACCACTTCTGTGTCAGAGGTGCCTACCTCCACCACAAACCACCGTGAAGGATTGGGAAGGGTTGCTTCCCTCAAGGTCACATGAAGGGAGTATGGGAGCAACTGTGCTGATGTGGAAATGGGAACAGGTGCACAAGTGGGGGAGATCAGGTTATTTAACTCGTCTGCTTCTTTTTATATACACATGTGTACATGTGAGACCATGTGTAAAGTGACTTAGGGTGGTTGGTTTACCTCCCAACTCATCCATACTTATGGAATAAAACCCATTTAAAACCGGTTTAGTGAAGGTGAAATAGGCAGTGAGCCACAGATCAGGTGTTGTCCAGATGTGCTGGTGTGAGCCGTCCTCGGGCTCTTACTAATATCTTATTTGGAGAGAAGAGATGGAACAAGATGGAGCAAGTATATTCATCCCAAAGCCTCCCACAGTGCTTTGACTGCATTAATTTGTAGCATCAGTGTCTACATTTATATGCAGAAGGTTTTTGTTTTTGGAACCCAGTTAGCCCCGTTGTGGTTTGACTCGTATAACTCTTATGTCTCGGTTTGAATAGCTCATACTCTGACATGCACACAAAATCTTACTACAGTAATATGGGTTAACTACTCATGATTACTGTTACTATTGGGATTATTTATATATTTCACTGCCTCCCATCTCTCCTTCCCACTTGGTCTCTCTTGATTTCCTATTCTATACCACCGAACAGAATTAAAAAGTAAGATATGATATTACACACACTGAGTATCCTTGCAAAAGCAAAGTAGATTAAGCAGTGTCCAATTATCAAGCATGACACAAGAAGAGTTCATGTTTACTGGCGTCCAATTACAAAGTATTACATACTGTCCAAAGTAGTTGTGGGGTAAAGTTCATGGCAGTGTAACAGTGTGTGATTTAGTAAGGCCAGAATTACTACAAAGGTATAAGGTAACTTTAGCTAGTGTGTGTTTGTGTGTCTGTGTGCATGAAGGAGAAGTAATGAGAGTGGATGGTTGCTCTCCACCAGACAACCAGAATGAACTGTGCAATGGCTAAAAGAATCTCTCTCTGTCTCTGTCAGACTGGGGGCTGCCCTGCCTCCACAGAGCGCGCTCGGCCACTGCTGCATTGTGGCCCAGGGCCTCATTTGAATGGGCCTTTAGTATATTGTGTGAACAAGTCAGCGCCATTTGCATTTGTTCCCGTCACAAAGGTTTAACAGGTCAATAGGGACTCCCTGGCAGAAAACTAACACGCTAGGGTACCTTTTTTTAATTTTTTTTCTTTCTCCCTCCCTCACGTCTGCTCCATTGCTGTGGTTGTCAGGCACCCAGCCGGCTTGTCCTGGTAGTATGTAACTCAAGCATGTGGTGTGTATGTGTGTGCATAAGTGTGTGTATGTGTTTTAGGACATGATTGGTGACAGCAGGGTGCAGGGTCAGAAAATAGGAGCTAATACTCTCCAGGCTATACTGACAAAAGTTTAATTAACATACAACTCATAGCAGCAGCTTGTTTGAGTGATAAAGAGGGTTTGTTTTGTGTTTGTGTGTGTGTCTTAAGAGATAGAGTAGAGTTTTCTCTCCTGATCCTGGACTATTTTCACTGTTAATAACATTTGTAACATGGTGTGGAACAATACATGATGATATGTGGGAGCTAATTGCACCTCACCAACTTCACTGCAAGTGTGATGGTTGGATAACTGACCATTGTGCCATTTATAAAGAGATAAAGTAACACTTTTCTTGAAGAGCTTTTAGTTTGATACTTCTCTTCTCAGGGAACTTGACACATTATAGAAAAACGGTCTTTGTTAGCATTCCTATTGAAAACTAATGGAGACCGTTAGCTTAAATATGTCACGCTAGCTTAGGGCTAACAGTGCTCATATCGTTTGAACGGAGTGCTAACTTTGCTAACATGCTGTTTTTCAAAGCAGTGTCTGCCAGCACAGAAAAATCTTTAAATTCTGTTTAGAATATATGTAAGCCATATAAGAGCTTCTAATGGGTCATATTAAAATAGTTTCATATGTCTAAGTAAACACTAGCTTGTTAATTTGTGCGGAAGTGGTTTTAGCAAAAGAATTACACCCAATATTGGTTCTAACATTGCAATAATATATTGTGGTTTTAATATTGTTTTTTGTGCCAGCAAGCCTATTTGAGGAGAATATCTAGAGGGAACAGAGTATTGTCTCATTAAAGATTTATTGTGAATTTTGGAAGGATAGGATAGCAGAATTTACTTTTTATGGTTCTATTTTCTTACGTCTGGCTTGGGGCTTTCACAATCCAAAACCAACAGCACAGTGAACAAGTATTTTTGTGTCGACTAAATTTTTATACATGTAACGATTAAATAAAACTTAAAAAAAAAACATTTACTCAGTGCAAGCAGTGGGCTATGCACTTGCTGGTCCAAAACCGCATTTCTATCCACTTTATGTGGGTTTTAAGTGCAGTCAGGGCAGCAGAGGACCCTGGTGCTCAGAGAGATTGTCCTGCATTTAAAATGTCAAAGGCTGCATCCTCCTAACAGCCAGGTGTGCTGCTGAAGGGTCCTCAGGCAGGACGGCGAACCCCCCAACTGCTCACTCACTCTGTGTAAGTGCTTCCACCTGAGTACCTCATGAGTGAATATACTGGTAGTGTCAGATTTTACACATTGTTGACAGCTGCCTATTGTATATGTCTGTTTTCATGATTGCAAGGAATAGAACAGTATCACACAATCACCCTCAGCCTCTTTTATCACGATTTCTATTTACAGTGCGGTTTTTATCAAAATGTAATAACCTTCAACAAACAGCGTGACACACAATTGGTATTTACCACAGTGACATTGTCCTGAAGGATTTTTTTGTAGATAGAGCAGAATGAAACTTAATGCCCCGTTCAAGGTCAAGGCTTTGTGTGGTTTAAATACAGGCACAACAGAAGTGATTTTTGTTTGCAACACATAATTTGAGCTGTATAGTTCAGCATTTGTTTGCATCAATAACAGAATCCCCATTCGTGTAATCCTCCAGAATGAAATCAACTCTTGCATTGTTTGGGATTGAAAAGATTAAATTGACCATGTAAAGCTTAAGAAAAAAAAGTTTTAGTTTTCAATGTGTACTTTGTCTGAACACAGGTAGGAGGTGCATACTGTATGATAATGCATAACTGCATAATATATGTATAGAAAGACATTCTTCAGTGCTGAGGGAAGAGGAATCATTTCTGTAGAGAAACACAGAGAAGAAATCTTTTAAAAACCTGTGTGTTTCTTGCTTGTGAAAGTCTGTACTCCCATGTTAAAGCCTTTTCCAGGCTAGTTTAATCACTGTGTACACTAACATGCACACTATAAGGAACTTAGCTCAGAGACTTGGCGAACGTAGCATAAATATAGCAGAATACACAGACACAGTGTATATAGTATGATACAGAACTATGTACACATCATGCACAACTGTACACGTGATAAAAACATGCACTGGTTGTATTAAATTCAGCGCATTACAAGTAGTTTTCAAGAGTATTTTACAGGGGTATTTGACAGACAGCAGAGGAGGGAAAAGTCTAATATTTTGTGGCAGACCTGTGGGAGGCATGCCTGCAATTGCTCCTGTCATGCTGATCTGCGCCTGCTTGGTTACAGCGCCGTGCTCTGCTGTGCCTGTATTTTGTTGCGATTGTTTGTGTCGCGCTGTGTGACCCACTATTTGGACTTCTGTTCCATTATCTTTCAAAACTTGCTGGACTTGTGTCCCAAGCACAGAAAAGCAAAGTGAGAGCCCAGCGTCAGGTGCTACAAGCTGCTAGCTAGGCCTGTAGCCAGGCCCAGAGAGCCAGACCTGGCAGCTCCGAGGCTGCGACGTGTGAAACGCTGCACACAAAGGAGCTCGCTCCATCTGTATGCACCCTACATAGGCAGGCTTTTGTTGCAGCCGACAGGCACATGACTGCTAGCATCTTAACCCCTGAGAGCCAGCATCTCTTTTCCCCTCTCACTAGACTGCACACTGCAGTAGAGACCACAGTTAACACTTCAAGGAAAAAAACACTTGATTTAAAGTACGGGCTAGTGTTTTAACAGTGATATTTCTGCTGGGCATATTGCTCAGTAAAGACTCCCCAGAAAATATGTCTAAAATTAAAAGTATAAAGTATAGATTTAGTATAATGTTTGTAGACTCATACTTTAAATTATTTTACATATCTGTAAATGTCTAGGCAAAACTTTGTTAAGTCAAAATTAATGCTACAGTGTTTGAAGAATTGGATCAAGGCTTCATTTTTAACAGTGATTTGGGGTTAATAGCGAGGTCGGCATGAATAGGGAAAGGCCAGAGAACAAAACAAAAAAGCATTCCGTGTTTTCACATGAAATATATGAAGAAATATGCAGATTCATATTTTCTGTGCTGCTGTATAGATTTATAAAACAATAATTATGCAGGCCAGATGTAGGATGGTTTTCACATTTCACCTTTAACTGCATTTTCTTCTTACTGCCAGGCAAACTTTACTTATTTGTCTGTACATTTTGCACAAAGTTGTAGGGACAGTTGAGAAATGAGACCGCCAACTCCCACTGGGAGACCCCTCTGTAAAATCCAATTAAAGAAAAATCACTAGCATCAAGACTCGACGGCTGCGGCAGTTAGGAGACGCTCCGACCTATTAGCACTGTTCATTTTTCAATTTTAGTGTGCTACGTGGACGTCACTGAGTAGATCATTACATCGCACACACACACACACGTACGCACACGCAAATACACACACTCTTTCTCGGTCTGGGAATGTTTTCCTTATTAGACCACAGTAAACCAGCAATAAAAAAAGATAGAAATTATCTTCTAAAATCAGAACCTTTTCTTGTGGATTTCCTGCTCACATAGATATACTGTTGGTTTCATGTAGACGGACCTGCGTGCCTCGTATTACCCTGTGTCGCCCAGACAACTCCAGACGTGTGTGCGTATATGTGTGTGCAGACTCATGCTCGATATGAATTCAAACAAACACTCGGGAGTGTTCCTGAACCCTGAGTCAGCCGAATGGGATGCATGTGACTGAAACGACCATGCTGTCACTCAGTCAGACAAATTTGTGATATTTTGAAACGAGAAGAGAACAGAGGGGAAATCACAGGAAGGACAGAAAGGTTACAGTTAAAATAAAACATGGCTTCACATCACCCCCCTCCCTGCCACCACCATGCTCATTTGAAATGTGGGTGTACTGTCCCGATGGGGGCTGGGGTGCGAAGGGCTCCTATCTGGGCCGAGCTAGGTCACGCAGGCCCATCCAGGCTGCTCTGGCTCTGTGACGTGGCATTAAATTCGAACCAACAGCAGGTCTGAACCCTTTAAGAGGTGGTACCACTCCCTGAGAACGCCAGAGACCTGCATGTAAGCTGATGTTTGGAAAGAGCTGCAAAAATAATCATTTATTAATGCGGGATGGACCCCGGAATGTGAGTAGCAGGGAATCAGGAGGGGTGTGTGTGTGTGTGTGTGTGTTGGGAGGAGGGGAGAAGACGGGTAAGTTTCAAATATTTAAAACAAAAAATGCATATGAACATTTTTGGATTTATCTTTTTAGCCTCTCTGCAGTTTGTAATTTTTCTTTTTGAAATGTTTTTTTTTTTTGCATATTTAATAACGAGCTATTCCATTGTATGCTATTCCAAAAATGACACAAATGTTTGGTCCGAAATGTTGCAGCCTTGAGAGCACTTGACTTAAAATTCAAAGCATTTTTCCTGTGTCATCCAGCGTTGCAGAATTTTTCGATGCGTGGGTAAGAACAAGGTAGCATCAGTTTAGTTGTAAATACAATGTTGCCATGCTCCACACTCTTATTACAAATTACAGGATATTTGCCCTTTTTGCCAAGGATCAGAGTGGCGTTTCTTTGTTCCCTGGACAATAATTCCTTGTAATTACTTTTTTTTTAATGTCCTCAACATGGGCAGTGTATGCTGTTTCATAAATTAGAAACCAAACTTTTCTATTAAACCTGGCAGTCGCAAAATGACCTAGACAGGGGAGTCTCGTGGTTAACAGAAAGTAGGACAATGATTCTCCCAAAGCACTGCCCTTACTTTAATGAGAGAAGAGCTGCAAAAAAGGACGAGCTGTGAAGCTTTCAAAGTGCTACTTGTTTGGGATTTATTTTCTGTTTGGCTCTTTTAAAAGCTGTTTAGGACACTTGTGTCTAGCGAGCGCAGGTCCATCGTCTCTCCTGTTTTCCAACCTTTGCTCTGCTCTGCTGCCGAATGGGCTCCCTCCACACAGAGAAGCTGGGGTTTCGGAAGTGAGTAGCTTAATGATTATCAAAGAAATACATTTGAATCAAAGTGCTCAGTTAGTGCACTTGATAAGTGTGAACTGTGTTCGGAAAATGCTTTTTTTTTTGACCTTGCAGGCTTATACTACTTAATTGTTTAGGCTATTTATAGTTTCAATCAGCTGCTTTTACATTTCTAATATAAAGATTTTAAAAATGATTTTTATAAAGAAAATGTATACACGTATTGCTTAAAGTTCAAATGTGAAATGATCAAAATAAAAAAACATAAAATCTAAGCAAAAAAGATAGCTGTATTTGAAAAGGATGATTTTTTAATTACACATTCAAATGGAAAGAAAGGTCTGAAACTCCAATGATGTACACGCACACAGCCGCTTATTTTCTTGACAATTACAATGTATTTTTAGTCTCCCACCTTTCTAAAGAGAAGTTTCACAAGAACATGTTGTGACATCCTTGATAGCAGCCTTCTCAATACACTTTTAATTGCACACGCTGAGGGAGATAATTCTCATTTACTTTTAAGTGTTTTAACTGAACCTGAAGCTCAAGTAGTTTATAAAATTGCCATGTCCTTATCTTTAAACAGTAATTATGATGTGTGTTTTAAAATAATTTAGTCACAATAAAGCTTTGATTGAAATGAAGCACACAACGTTTTCAACTTTGCCATATTACTTTCCAGAGTGCCGTTTATGAAAAGAAGTCAAAGTTAAATTTATTCTGAAATTCTGTCTGGCAGAATGCAGGAAAAACTAAATTATTATCATGTTGTTTTCAGAATAAAAGTTTGTCCTTTTGCAAGGGTCCCTTTTGGTGGGGGGGGGGGAAGAATCAAACTTGCATTTTCTTATACCTTATTACAGTAGGTTACATCAAAATTTAAAAATGAATTTTCCAACCTTTCTTTTAAATAAAGTCCTATATTCTGTCAATGAATTGATAAATTCATTCAGGGTTTGTAAAAATGTATCTAGAGCAGGAAAAAAATCCTTTTTATCCCTGAATGACTTTGCCTCCTTTTTTACTGCACCGAATGCTGATTATACTTGCTCACTTTACGTTACCAATTATTCACAATGTGACTTGTATTTTTACTTTTTGTTAATTATACTGTTATATGTATATATCAAGATTAGTATTTATGTATATATATGGTTTCTCTTTTCCTATCTTTCAATTAAATGTATTAACTTGTATTCAATGTATGTATTCAATGTACAATGTATGTTAAGAGAGAAAGAAATGCTATAATTCTTTCCTCATTCTGACATGAAATGATTATATTTCATATTCGTTATAAACTTTGAAACAGTTGAAAAACTTTTATTTACTCCCAACATCTTTTGAGCAAAAAGAAGAAATCATTAAATATGGTATAAACAACTCAAAGGGAATAAAAAGCGTACCGATGTACTCCACATCCCTCGTCCCCGACAGACTGCAGGGGGTTAACCTGCAGATCCCAAAGTGACTAAAGGAATTTGTGTCTGTAGCTCCTGCAGTCAAGTCTGTAGGATGTTTCTGCTTTGGAATTTGTTAAAAAATAACTTTGTTTTACATATAGCGATATGTTGCGTAGTCTGTGAGTGACTGCATGACTCGGGCCGCCATGTTGTTTCCTCCTGTCCTCCATTTTGTGATTCTGTCTCTCGGTTCTTGCTAAAAAGCAGGTGTGCTTTTATCGAAGTTCTGCCAAACTCTCTATGGCTCTCTATGAAAGTGAAAAAAAATAACTATTCTAATGCTTTCACATGATTTTCAAATGTACATTTCAATTTTTTATAACACCCATCAGGCTTTTGTTTTATTCCTGAGACGGCTAACCCGATGGCTGATAACTCTGCTTTTTACCTCAACGCACTTCCTAAACAAACCTCCTAAAATGTGACCCATAGCCCCATTATGGCCGCTGGGGGTCATGGAGGTTAATAGAGACTGATGTATGAGGCCCCAGAGTGACATCCCAAAGGGGATGGCCCCTTAATCCTTATTAGGCCTCTGTGTTAGTGATCCTTACCTTTCAAAGCAAACAGCACGCGCCCTTTGCCGTGGGGCCCCGGCCTGCCCCCGGCGTTACACTTCTGACCCCGGGGTCGTGGCCTTTGTTCAGAACCCTTCAGAGACTGACCTTAGGGGTCACGGCTGTAATAGAGAAGTTGTCGAGGCACGTGCTGCCGAGGGGCCCCTCAGCAGACCACCTCGTAGAGGTTTACCGGCTCGCCGCACCGGTCACCGAAGAGAGGAGAAAGTGTGTGTGTGTATAGATGTAACTTATAGGCTGTAAGTTATTGGGTGAAAATTCAATAGGGGTTATACAGTATGTGTGAGACTTAAGCTTGTAAATAAGACCTGAACTTTGGCATTTTAAATACATTAAGTCTTCAGAGTTCAGAGAGGGTCACATCTCTCTTTACTAGCATTCCCACGTGATTCTACTTATTTAACTGCATTTTATTCGCTGCTGACTAAAAGCCACAAGTAATAAAGAAATAGAATTTTTGGTGCAGAAATCGATTATACATATTTAATTTTGTTTGTTTTTTGCTGTGTCTAATGATGAATTTCCTCTAAGAGAAAATTGTTAACTAATCTTTTCTACTTCCCATGAAAACTTCCTATTTAATTAAAATTCATGTTGTGGTTTGTCGATATATATGCAGTATGTATTTTGCCGCTGAGTATTACAAATATTGTGGCTCATATTTAACCCCTGATACGATTTGTGTTGCTTGTCACAGGGCAGTACAGGGCCGAGCTGCGTGTGTGTGTGTGTGTGTGTGTGTGTGTTAGAAATTTAATCTGTGCATGTTGATTGGTTGTGTTTGATTCATACGGATGTGAAGGTCCGGGGGTCTGATAAGACCACTGAATCAACAACTCCATTGTTTCAGCTCATGAGTGAACTATAACTCACTGTGACTCTGAGACGTTCACTGCCATGTTGCCACTGTGCAGCATGAGATGTGCATCATTGACACATTTACTGCGGTCGGTTTATTTGACAGTGTTTATTATTCAATCCTCTTTCCCTTTGCATCGTTTATGTTTTCGCAGATTTGACAGATTGTGCAGTAGAAGCTAATCACTTTACTGCAGCTTCTCTTCTATCTTCATCTACTGTGTTTCAGCTGAGATACACAGAGCTTTAAAATGTGACCTGCATGCTTATCAGACAATTCAATATGCTTTTACACACGGACAATAAATGTGTATTAAGGTAGAGCACCGCTTGTATTTAACCTGGAAGTGTACAGGCTTGAAACGAAAATTGCGGTTGTGGACTCTTGGAGGTGTCATAAATGAGGTTGTTAATTTTGGAGTTTCATCAATGGCAGCATTACGCAGGCCGCTCCTGCAGGGGCGAGGCCGCGCAGAGGGCTACAGTGTCAGAAGTTGGCAGCTGAGCCAAAACCAGAGTCGTATCCTTAAATGAACTCTCCACGACGCACGGTGCAACAGGCTCTGCCAAGTTTTTTGAATTCCTGCCACATGTTAGATGGTAAACAACTGCCTAGCAGAAACTGTCTTAGATAAATGAGGAGGGCTAAGGGACTCTTCAATGTGCTGATGAAACATGCATTTGTTTACACTATTGTTTGATTTATATTCGGCATGCAGTTGCAGTGGCGTTTTAGGCGTAGAGCGGCTGCAATTGGTTCAAAGATGTGGCGAGATGTGATGTCACAGGGTTCATTTTGATGGCTGTTTGGTACCCGATCCGTTTTCTCATCAAGGGACACGAGTGAATTCATATCTTGATAAATTGCACTGACATCAACGGCTGCCTCACGTTGAACCCCTGTTGTAACCGGATTTCTGTCTCGCTCGTCCTCGTGTTTCGCGACTGGAAGTTTTTCGCGTTCGTGCACTGTGTGTTTTTGATATGCGGATGGTGCAGCAGGACACAGAACACAGGGAGTCTGAGTTTCATTTCAGAAAAGCTGAGGAGAGTTAGCCAAGACAAGTGCGCTCTCTCTCTTTCTGGGTCTGTCCTCTGAGGTAGACACACACACACACACACACACACACACGCACACAGCAGCGTAACGCCTTTTCTTTCAGCCTCCAGGACCGAGAGTGAGGAGGAAGGAGAGACTGCAACTAACCGAGCGGCCATATTAGTTTGCTGTTCAATCGCTCATAGTCGCTCTGGTCTTCGTCTAGTTCTCCACAGTGAAAAACACACATGAGAAAAGGGTTAGGTGTTTCCCAGCTTATTTGTTTCAATGTGCGCAATTCCCCTTTAGACTTTGCATGAGCAAAATAGACCGATTGAAATTAAGACCAGCTAGTTGTGCACCGTGATGTGAGATCTGTCGTTGGACAGTTTTCCCTTTTTCCCCTCGCTTTTGTGCGTCTGCTACTTTGGGGAGAGAGGAGGGGGAAAAATTTGCCTGTGTAGAGTTCTGGGTTTCTTTTGGGAAAGAGAAGACTGGAGGGGAGAGGAATGGCGTCCAATAGAGAGGAAGTTGTTTTGTATTTTGCCATGGGGGAATCTGTTGCATTACAACACTTTGGCCACAGAGAGAAGGGAGGGAAGTCGGGTGGAAACCGGATGGGTGTGAATAACCTTCAGCAGGCTGATGCAGAGGTTGGTAGGTGTGCATGAGACGGGGAGAGAGAAAGACAGCAGGGGTGGTATCTGGCACACAAACATAAAAAAGATCCTCCTCGTGCTGGCTTAAATTAACACTGGCTGTTCAGAGCAGGGCTGTTTATTACTGTAATGCTATAACAGTGCTACTGAAAGGACAAGAAAGGGTGGGAGAATAGGCTGGACACTGAAGGGGAGGCGGAGGGGGAAGGAGGGTGCAGGACACGAGCAGAGTCATCAGCAGAGTCCATTTTATCGTTCAGCTACGGCCCGACATTTCTCCTCTCCTTATTCGCACGCAGGGCCGCTGCTGCAGTTCGCAGCACGGCGAGGGTAGCCTAGTAATGGCACATGGCGGGTGCACTGCGGTAAATATTACAGGATTTTATAGAACGGTTCATTGTTGCGATCATGGCAGGGCAGTCGCACCCAGGTGCTTATCTAGCTTTGATCGCGTGCCAAACCAGTCGCTGTTGCTTTTCAACTCACTAACGTGTCTGTGGTCGAGTACAGGACTCTGCAATCAAGACAAAATTCATCCATGATCGTTCCAGACTTTCCGTTTTGGCCTTAATTCGGGGGAACGCCATTGCTTCCATTGCCCCCAGAAGTTTTGTGATAAAGGACATGTAGGTCAACGACGAACATCTGATATTAAACTCAGAGCAGCAGCAGCAGCTCGGAAATGCAAAGATAAATGGTTAATCTTTTCCATGAATCTCTAAGTTAGGGGTTGCAAGTTGTCCCAGAATCCTTTAATCATTTGTTTGCTGTGACTCTCCTCCCCAGGAGATGTGCCCCCCCCCCCCAAAAAAAAAGAGAAAACCCACCCCAGCTCCCTCCCCACCCCGCCTCGTGCACACGCACGTCACGCCGGTGATGAAAACGCGCAGTGCGCACTCACTCCCACACGTCCCTGTTTCATCATCAGCTGAGCCCTTTCTCCTCCACTCACAGCTCTTCTCCCCTCCCTCTCTCTCCCCCTCCCCTTTCGGCTCTTGCTTCTTTTTCTACCCATTGCTCTCCTCCTCCTCCTCCTCTCTCCCTGGGTCCCGGCCACATGCGAGAGGGTAGACTAGGACGCTGCAGCTCTGAAAAAAAAAAGAGGGGAAAAACGCTCTGCTGCTATTTCTTCAGGCGGGCCCTCCCCTTTAGCTAGTCTGTGCCAAAAGAGGGAGGGATTCTTTACTACTCCCAGTCCCAGGATTTTAACCCTCTGCCTGCTCTCGCTTCTCTCTGCAAGATCTGCTCCTCAATATCATGCAACAAGTGGCTTTGCTTGACTCCTACTTCGACATCGCTGCGCCATTTGCGAATACATTTTTCGGGACCCCCGTTTTCTTCACTCGGCGGGCGCTGACCCACGTGCATTACGGCAGTTTTTGCTGCTTCTGGGATGTTGACAGTAGAGGGAAACTGGACTGGGGAGAACCAGTGGTTTTGGTTAGTGCCCTACGGTGATGCCAAGGCTTTTCGAGCACGTGCTTCTCGATTGTTCGCCATGCTTCCTTTTCTCGTGAGTCTTGCCGAGGAGGAAGACAGCAGTTTGTTTTTAGCATGTTGTTTGACCAGCTGCTTGATTTCATGTTACCTGTGCATTTATCTTGATTTCAACAGATGATTTCTCATGTATTTTTTCTCTTACTCGTAACTCCTTTGCCGCCTCCTCCTCGTTCCTCACCCTTTCCATCTCTAAACCTCTCTCTCTTTTGAGTTTTCTGCCCCACCCTCTCTTCCTCACACTCTCTGTCTCTCTCTCTCTCTCTCGCTCTCTGTCTCGCTCTCTCTCGCTCTCTGTCTCTCTCTCGCGCTCTCTCTCTGTCTCGCTCGCTCTCTCGCTCTCTCGCTCTCTGTCTCTCTCTCGCTCTCACTGTCTCTCTCTCTCTCTCTCTCTCTCTCTCTCTGTCTCTCTCGCTCTCTCTCGTGGGCAGTCTCCAGTGAAAGCGGAGCAGGAGGGCGGAGTAGCGACGGGGCGTTTTTTGGGACAGGTGCCAATTCCAAACAAAAGACACAAAAAGCCAAAAAAAAAGAGAGAGAGTTAGTTCCCAGCGACAGGCAAAAAGTGCCATGTTTCAAGAACTGTTTTGTAGTAATAGCATGTTTGTGCATGTGTGGCTGTTCTCCTCTTGCAGGACTTTTTCTTTTTGTATTGCATGAGTGAGTAGCAGCAGAGATCTTGAATCCTCTCTTTCCTCCCTCTCTGCTCTCTTGCTCCCGTGAAGGCATTTGAGTTTCGAGCGGGGAAAAGAAGGAGGGGCGGGTGGAGTTGGGAAGGGGCAGCGGGAGGCGGAGCCCTGCCTCCTCTCCTCCCTGTGAGTCTTCTGCATTATTCATATGCCCGGGCCAGTGCTGCAATCTGACTGGCTGCCTGGCTTAGCATTCACTCGACATTCAGAGGCTGTGTTTGCTAACATTCCTCATTCAAAGCCTTGTTAACTGCCAGACGGGAGGAACACGCGACTCCATGGGAAACCCACATGGCCTCCTTATTGTGGCGGGCCCTGACAGCCTCAGACTAGGGGGTGGCAGACAGGGGAGAGCAAGGGGAGCCGGTTTGTAAATATTAGAAAGCAGTTAGCTGAGGTTAGGCAGGTTACCCGAGGCTTAGAGATGGGTTTGAGGTAGGGCGGCCAGATTGACGGGGTAAAACCCAGACAGATGGGCAGACAGACATATAGACAAGACGGTGAGGCAGACAGGGAGGCTGGCACTTTCTGGGACTCTGAATGGGTCTCTCGTTGGCGTGCCCGCCTACTCCTTGCAGGGAGTGCAGAGCTGTGTGACTGAATCAGAGCTCCTTCTCTGCCCTTCTCTACAGAGAGGATATGTGGACATACTGTGTACAGCTACGGAGGGATCCAGCACAATGAACGGCGGAGATTTCGGCGCTTTACCCCGGATAGCTGAAGGCTGTGCTGTGTGTGCCAGTTACCTCAAAGTCTCAGTGGGTAAGTCAGGGAGTGTGTATGTGGGTGTGGAGGTAAGTGTGTCTGTGTGCATGTATGCCTGTGTATATGTGTATGTGAAGAATGCACACATGCAGAGGTTGTCTTTTGACAAAACGATGAAGCACAAATATGAAACGACGGCCACAGTGCGGCATGGTTTGACCCGATCTTCATGGTGGCGTGTTGAAAACGTTAAGTTTGGGTGTTGGTTCCTTCAGGGTGCCACGACTATCCAGAGAGAGGAGGCTTAACCGAATACAGGCAAACCAGGGGGGGAAACGTGGCATGGGCTTTGAATGTCAGACGAAACCAAGCTAATCTCTCCTTGGGTGCGCGCCTACCTGCAGTTTTACACTCCAGGTCGGCCTTTTGTGTTTCGTGAAAGAGAGACGGTTTTGGAGGGAGCAGAGAGGGACTAGTGCTGTAATGATGGGCCGAGGGCCAGACAAGGCCAAGCCCCACCACAACGCGCTCTCTCTCTCTCTCTCTCTCTCTCTCTCTCTCTCTCTCTCTCTCTCCTGTCCAGCTATCAGAGAACTATTAGTCACGATTCTCATGTTGAGTTTCTCATTAAAAAGTGAATATGTGCGAGGTTTTCGGTTTGCAATAGAAGGTTAAACATTTGAAAAGGGGCGATTGCTGACACGTGGCCACACGTAGCGTTGATATAGCGCAAACGGACCTTTTGGACATACTGTGTCTTATAAAGTGGCCATTTTCATTTTTTAAATATTCCTTTACATGCGTAAGCAACAAAAATGCCTCAAGGCATTAAGCGGTAGACATTTCTCTCTTTGGTAATAGTTTAAAGAGCAATGTAACCTAAACACACAGTATGTGTTGCATTTGAACAGGAATAGAGCGACGTGCTTTATAAAGAATGAATACAAGTTTTATATATATGTGTATATGTATATATGTTATATTATAATTGACATTAGTATCACACCTGCTTCATCCCTGAGGAAGAATATCAGCTCTAATTTTGTCTGCATAATATCATATTTTCCACATAATTAAAAAACTCATGACGCCACACCCCCCATCGATTCTTCCTAGTATGGCATCGTTTAATTATCACCCATAAACCAGTTTTTTGAGTGAGTGCTAATTGAAAAATCTTTAGTTTTTTTTCCACATTGCCTGTCGCTATGGCTTCATGGTGAACACCTCAGCACATCAGAGGCTACCATGGCCGATAGGTGGGAGTGGAGGCAGTGTGAGTCACCACAGATAGTTCTAGTCATCCCACCTACATCCCACGTTACACACTACTTGGTCTGGCACGAGCACCACAATCACTGTAGCCCCCCAGCACGAAACCCGGGCTTCGCCTCTCGCATTAGGCCTGTCCGGACCCCTCTTCTGAGGCCCTCAGCCCAGTGAAATTGCGAGTTAATACGTTAGCATTTGGAGAAGGTACACGTCACTGCCGAACACCAATCGGCTCACGAGGTGCAGTAGTTATAACTGCAGCAGAGTCAAATGAAGGATTTTTTATTTTTCTCTGCTCTTTTCTCTGTTTCCATATTCTCTACGGTATTTCATCTTCAAAATAAAAGTGAATTTTTGTGCCGAGCCGTGCTGCTCTTCTTGATCAAATGCCCTTTAGAAACGCGCTTTACTACACGTTTACATAACTTGGAACCTGTCGATTGTTTCATTAACTTTTCGAAAATGTTTAATAGCGTTTTCCCTCTGACATGTTTCAAACTGTCCTCTGTATACTTACCATCTCTGATCTGTTGCGTTTATGTATGTCATGAATAACAAGAAAGTCGTAAAGCATATTTCAAAGTATTGGCAGCCTTGGAAAGAATATTTCATCCAGAGAAGATGAGAAAAAAACAAACCCGGTTAGAGCTTCATTTTCACAAAAATGACATATTTTCACACCAAACTGGTGCTAAGTTGCAATTTGTTTTGCTGTTTTTGAGATTTTATACAGCACACACTGATTCCTGCGGAAAATTGTCGTTTACATTGTAAATGATAAACCACTGAGTAGTCTTTTAAGCGAAAAAACTGATGTAGAAATAGCAGATTTTGCCTCCATGTTGAATCTACAAGCCTGGTTTCTAAAGAAAAAAATCATGAAGAAAATGTGAAAGGTAACACAAAAACCACATCTTGAACTAGACACACAAGACGCACGCACTTATACGTTCTCACACACACACATACAGAAACACACACACACACACACACACACACAGGCAAACACCCAGACACATTTGATGCTATGTACCCCACAATGAACCCTGGTTCCTAAGATGAATGGGGTTCCCACGCCTCTCCCAAGGAGAGCAGGGCACAGCCTTCTCCTCTGAGCATTCACACACACACACACACACACACACACACACACAATGCGCGCAATACAGATGGCCACACAGTCTTACTCAAACACACACAGGTGCATTTAAGTGTAATACAGAGGCACACACATTTGCAGTGAGAAGGCACAAGGACACATTTTAAAAGGCACACACAGACGTAGTTTAAATATTGATTGTTATTCAGAACACTTACAGGCATGATGAGCACGTCAGCTATAAGATGGAGTGAGACACAGCTATCTTTATTGCTGCGCTTCAGCAATTTGCTATAAAAAGCGACTTTTAATTTGTCAAGCAGCAAACAGGAAGAAGGTAAATGAGGTATGAGACGTATTTGGGATTTTTACTTTCAGTTACTTTTCAGTTGCACCTCCTCTTGTTTTGGTGTGTGTGTGTGTGTGTGTGTGTCAGTCATAAGGTTTTGTTTTGCAGGGAGAATTTAAATGAAGCAGAAACAAACGTTTGTGGGAAAATTTAGCATTTTATTTTCTAAGGATTCAGCAACACAAAGTCCTTGTGTGTGTGTGTGTGTGTGTGTGTGTGTGTGTGTGTGTGTGTGTGTGTGTGTGTGTGTGTGTG
>JAVQJF010081685.1:0-25677 GCA_036023855.1 Gadopsis marmoratus | reverse complement strand
CCCCCCCCCAGGGCTGCTGCGAGCTTAAACAATGAGAGTGGCTGTCTCCCAGAGCTAGTTGCTAATATGGAGGGCATGTATTTAGTCTGCTCAGACACATTTAATTGCCGACCTTGTTCACACGCCCACGCCCCTGGTGCTGTTTTGTCCCTGGTTCATCTTGTTTGCTCTCAGCGAGGCAAACGAGACATACTAAGGCAGTTACAAAACTGCGACCTGAAATACAAGATGCCTCATCGGATGATGCTTTAAGCCACAGCATCACAGGTACGCCAGAAATCACTAATTACGTGTGAGAACTGCTTGTGTCCGCACTAGCATTTTCAGGTCACTTTAGGAAACCTCTGCTCCCACGACACACAAAAACAATGGAATGAATTAATCTATTTTTATTCTGTCTCTATTGTGGAAAACAATAAAGCTGTGCATTACAGCCATTGCCTGGTAACAGCCCAGCGAATGCTGAGACAGGTTAAACCTCCTTTCTGTCACCTCCTGTTCTCCATCGTCTTACACTGAATTTCAGCACAGCCGACACAGCCCCTGCGTGTATTCTGGCATTCAAAATGAGAAATCACATAGAGAGAGTGAGGTGTCAGAGAAGTTCACTTCCCAATATTTCTGCTACACAGCACCTGACCATAGCTGTGAAGGCATACGTCATCCTTTCAAAAGCTGTTTTTTTTTTTCTCCATCCACACTACAACATAACATAACATTTTCAGATTTACCCGCACTGTGAAGTGTTAAAATGTGGTTTCGGGGTGTGAAAAACACCATCTTAGTGTTGATGACAGAGGAAAAGAAGCGTTTTAAAATGAAGGCAGCTTAGTGCAACCATGGGTTTAAATCAGACCTTTTTACCTTGAGGAGACATTTTGCCTCGGACAAAAAGGAAGCTAAGGCCTGATAAAAGAGAAAATTGGCCAAATGGTCATTATCATGCTAGACAGCTGAAAGAAATTCCCACTGTGGCCTGAATGAAACTAGTGTCATTACCGGGCTTTGCTTTGCAAAGCCATCAGATCAGTGGAAGATGGGGGACGTGGGAGCCATTATCCAATTGTTAATTGTGCCGGCTAGTCATTACTCATCCACCTTTGACCTTATAGGTTTCTAGAAGAATTTGCTCTCAGTCAGTGTCA
Source organism: Gadopsis marmoratus (assembly GCA_036023855.1). Classification (NCBI taxonomy): domain Eukaryota; kingdom Metazoa; phylum Chordata; class Actinopteri; order Centrarchiformes; family Percichthyidae; genus Gadopsis; species Gadopsis marmoratus. The sequence goes on along the minus strand of JAVQJF010081685.1, from coordinate 24,532 downwards.
GGGCCAAATTGGTTTGAACTGAAAAGTAATGTAGTCAATACACCTATTCAAATAATTTGCTTCCCCTTGTTCCTCCCATTCGTTTGCGTTCGCTCTAATCACCACCTTTACTCCTATCCTTCCCTCCTCTTTCCTGCCCTCTTTGTACCACTGACCCTGTCATTTCTTAAAGCTATAATTTCAGGTTGCTCATCACGAGGAGCAGCTGAGGGGGGAGCGCTCCACAGTGTCTAAATAACCCTGATGATGTCGTGTTTGGACACAGCAAATCTTTAACAGAAAGATAGTGTTACAAACGGGAAGTGTGGAGTTTGAAAGACGTGGACTGTTAAACACGGGGTAATGAAAGATCGAGTTGGATTATGGGAAATGTAGGATTTAGTGTTTTTGAAACTTAACCCATGCAGGCGGCTAAAAGTCAGCAGATTTTGACCATTCTTTTTAAAAGTCTGTCTTTTTTTGAGTCCCGTTTATAAAAGTTCCTTTAAAAGCCTTTGAAGGCTGTGATGATTCACTGGTCTCACCTCCATTCGCCCAATTTAACTCAGTGTGCGTTATTGGCATGAATGTCAGGTGAACAATATTGCCAAATCGTCAAGGACAGAATCGATAAAGAAACAATTAACAACAACGTCTTCTGTCATGCAAACTCCCCTTTTCGCTGTCCCTTGCCCCTCTCTGCCCCACACTACAGCAGCTGGCTGTATCTGACTACAGCAGGGAAAGACACAAGGCTTATAGCTGAGAGAAATAGCAACCCTGGCGAGTAATGCCTAAGGTAACGAAACATCATCTTCCAGCTCATCCCCATCCCCTTAGCTCTGCTAGCCTCACCCTCTCTTCCCTCTTTCCTTTCCCTGGGGGGGCTCCTGACTCAACAAACCAGTCGGCCAAAGTCCGCGGAGGAATCTTTAGGGCCATCCGCTCCTGTTGGTGCTGTACTTCTTCAGAAATACCAAATCAAGATGTCACTGCGCATCAGAGGGGCCCTTGAGTGAAACGCTTTCTCACACCCTCACACATATTTGTATAAATGCCACACACACACACACTGCTGCACACCTCATTACAGACGCAAAGCCCTTTAAAGGGTAACCGACTGTTTTCATCAAAGAATTAAGCTTGCACATGTGTGCGACGGTATGAGAAGGCATTTACATATGTACTGGTTAAACTATGTCTCCATTCAGCTGCCTGCCTTGTCTTGCAACAACGGGTTAAATGTGAGATTAACCACATTTACAAAGTTGTGTCCTTTGCTATTTCGTTTCCATTGCTTTTGGGTTGCCCCAACGCTCCTACTTATTCTCGCTCTGAACGACTCTTCTGGTTTGATGAGTCAAATCTCAGCTTTATGAATCTCAACTAACTTCAAAGGATAAATTGCGCCTTCGCATCACCTTCGCATCATGCTATAGTGAGTGTTACACTGTGGGCAGAGAAGACATGCAGTGGGAGAACAGGTGCAACAGGGTAATTACAAACACAGCAAGCTTTTAATTATGCTTTCTAGTACGAACTGTTAATGAATGTGAACCTCGTGCAAATAGCGATGTGCTCTCACTGTGACTTCACACATGTGCAACCACCCACGCTCACACACACACACACACACACACACACACACACACACACACACACATTAAGTGTTAAGGAGCAGGACTGGAAGCACATAGCTCCAGTGCAGTGCCTCCTCATGGCTTGCAGAAGAACTGACTCTCCTCTCAATCCCCACTCTTGTTTCTCCTGAGTTCCACTAATAACAAAAACGGTGACTGGAAACAGCTGGAAACTTGGTGGGATCTTTCACCTGTTGCTATCAAAGGAGGCACAGGACAGGATGTAAACAGGTTTGAAGGCGGCTTGTTGGAAGCGCCTCTACAAAATAAGCCTGCACGTTGTTTATGATCCGCAGCTTTCTTCCCTCAAAGCCTGACCTGTCCAACAGCTCCGCCCGTAAGGGCTTGGTCATCCTCCTTCTTTTGTGGCCGTCTTGTTCCTCCCGCTCCTCGCCGTGGGCTCTAATCCCTGTAACCTTCCATCCTTTCGGCTCACCTCGCAGCAGCATCATCCTGCCTGACATGGATGGAAGCACTGATAATTGATTCACTGTGAAATCCTCTCATATGGCTTGTCTGTAATCCTTCCCATCTTCTGTGTTTGTGTAGGCTTGTGCGTTTACTGTATTTGCTATTGTCTGTTGGCATGTATTCCATTTTTCATATGAATGGTAGATAAATTATTGCTATTCAGCTTAAGCTCCACAGCCTGGGAGAAAAACAGCAGCGGTGGAGAGACTGCGTAGACTATGCAGTGGCTGTGTGCTCCTGTCTGCATGCTAGTTCGTCTCGCTCGCTCGCTTCCTCGCTTCCTCGCTGCGTTACAATGTCCCTCCATGTCTTCATCCCTGTTCTTCCATCTTTCTGCTCCACTTTCTCTCCCTGTCCTCATGTCATCTCTGTCTCCCAGATCTGTGATGTAAAAAAAAAACAAAAAAAAAACACTAGCCAAGCCAAGCGGCAGACTTTAAGGCTTTTATAAGGCATACAAATAGGCTGCAAATCGGATTAGGGCGGAGGGGAGGGAGCCTTTCCTATTGAAAATCCATTTTGTGATAGGGTGGACATTGTATGTACAATGACAGGCAGGACATACACTTGTCTCCAACCGTGTGAGGGTGACGAGCAAAGAGAATGCCACCAATCTGCATAAAAGAGACAGCTTTTATATTGGCTGCCACAGTGGATGAGGCTGCATTTGATGCACCGAGGAATCTCCCAGATTCTTTGTGGTCTATTGTTGTTTTCGTCCAAAAGAAAGAGCCAGAGAGAGGGAGATAGTCCAGGAATGTGCTACACACAATGAATCTATCTATACACCACAATACTGTAATACTAATGAGCAATGGTGGAAAGTAACAAAGTACTGTCATTAAGCACAATTTTGAGGTGCACCCCTACATTTTGGGGAATTATTGTACTACTTGCTACATTTATTTGACAGCTGGAGTTTTGCTTTCATATAATATATCTGATTAATAATATTAGAAATCTATAATATAATGCATTTTTATAGATTAAAATACCCAGCAGCATATAGAAGTGGTTAAAATGAGTTCCACCATGACCACCTACAACATTAAATAACTGCTATTACTTCATCACATATATAAAAATAAAACGCTTTGAAAAGGGGACATTCTGCGTCATTAGTCATTTTAACTTTGATCCTTTATATAGTCAGATTTTGAATACAGGACAAACCTTTTACTGAAGTAAACGATCTTCTTCCACCACTGCTAATGAGTAACAATACTAATGATCTAGGCGTCTTTTAGAGACTGTAGTTACTCATATTAAAGGAAAAGGCTGGCAATATTCTACATTAATGATATTGCAAACAAATCTCATGAAAAGATCATAACCAACAATGCGTTAGTCCATCTCTTTATACTTTAAGAGGTGAATCTTTATAAAGGAGCCACTGGTAAATGTATAGCATCCTTTTCCAAAAAAAGACAGATCATTTCCTCAAACAGCTGGGCACTGTAGGTTTAAACAATTGTTACTCAAACAGGAGTAAATAGTGCATTTGTTGGGGACTATTTGGTGGATTACGTATTTTTGACAGCAGGATGGTGTAATGTGTGACTGACTGAAAATAAACTACAGTTAATGGAACTGAAGGGACACGTCTGCCAGTGCAAAGGCGTCGTTCACTGATTTTAATAGTTTTGGGCAACAACGGAGCTGTATGCCACTGAGGAAAAAGACACATCAGGCTACACAGACATGTCAGAAGGATCCATTTACTGTTGGTTTGCGTCTTTTAATTGCATCTGCTGATAATGAGTAAACTATAGAATGACACCAGACTGATCTTTAAGACATTATCCTAGTTAGAGAATCTCTCATAAGGCATATTCAGTCGTCAGTGGTTGCACGTGTGACCACAGATATGGGCTTGTTAGCGTGCACCTCTCTTGGTTGTACGCTACATGTGACTACAGTGGCCCGCTGCGATACACACTTCCCATTAAGACAGACACGGGAGGGTATGAATGGACCCCTGTGGTCTCCATTTCTAGTGTCCTCTATTGTTTCTGGCTATCCTATGGAATGTCTGTCAGTGCAGAAAAAAGGCAAATTATCAGCCTTCAAAGCACACTATCTGTTACTAGACGCAGTGCAGGCCGATTATCGCCATAATATTTCTGCTAAGAATGGAGAACACAGAAGCCTGCATTCAGAGTGTTGCATAAAATGTAATTATTCGTGGTATTTCAGAATGTGTTGTACTGCATGAAATGTCAATGGATCATGTGTACTGAGAACAAGCACGTTACAGAGAATCTAAGTGCAAAACAGGAAGCCTGCGACTTGTCAAAAGTTTCCAAATTCAGACAGTTGATATTTTGGTTGCTGGCTGAGATGCTCCAGTGCTCCACTGAAGCTGAGCAGGCTCCAGTTGATAATCATCTGCTTTGTGGCGGGAAGCAAGGGGAGATGGAGCAGATGGCACTAGTTTTATTTTGCCGCGGATGCTTTCTCTGAATAAGGAACGCTCTGGTGAATGCCAAGCTCTGTGGGAGAGGAGAAGCAAATTGGAGCCCTCCTGCATCGAGCGCCTCATAAGGCAAAGAGCTATTGTTGTGTGTGCGCTCCAATTCCAGAGAGATGGGCGAGCTCTGCTCATTCACTAAAGCTCTGAGCTCGGGGCCGGACAAGTCACGCGGGAATTTCACGGCCTCACTCACTCGTCCTCTCTGCCCCCGACCCCCCCCTCCATCCATCACTGACTCACTCTCTCGCTGACGTGCCCACGTTGATGAGAAGTGATTCTGTTGCTCCAGCAAGAAAAAAAAGTCCAACTCCAATTTAATTAAAGAGTAATGATTAAGTGTTTCAGTTACCGATGGCTTTCACCCTGAAAGGAATACACGCAGTAAGGCCCCAACTCGGCTTCCTGAAAGGACAGTGGACACTAACACGCCTCATATGTCATATCACCGAGAAAGACTACTACAGTTAGTTGAACCATGTAAAATACAAACCCTTTCTTACAGAGATGAAACAGTGCTTTGTTCAGATGGTCAGATTGTCACATTTGGAGTCTGAGGCCTGATATACCCCCATAATAAACTCCCCTCCCTCCGCACACACACACACACACACACACACACACACAGTTGGTGAACACTAATGATGTTCACTCTTTGCTGCACCTCAGGACAGTTTGTGCATCTCTGACTCTCCACCTCAATTCAGTTCAGCACGGTTTATTCAAAAAACAGTTAATTCAAGCACACTCATATGAGACATAATGCCAATACAGTGAATGGGACACCTGGATAAGCTACCTGCAGTTTGAGAATAGGGGTCCAGACACTAAGCAGAATCAGTAGTGTTTGAAATATATGTTAACTAACACGTTGTCCAGAATGTGAGATTTGAAAACCTGCATGTATTATACAGTAACGTTTACAACAAACTCAGCGTCTTCCTCTCTTCGCCTCCCCCCTCAGTGCGCTCTGCTGCCTCACACGCATGAGGCACAGGCCTTCTGTCCTGTATGTACCTACGCCGCAGTACAGTGCTCGCTCTGAATGCTTTGTCGTTGGAGCCCAACACCCCACAGTAATCTGCGGCGTGAGCCAACCATTTTACTCAGACATCCTTCTGAGATTCCACTGTTATCATTTGTTATCAATGGCGTCCTCTGTGTAAATGGAAGCAGACTGTGGTGCAGTTTGGATCCCATTTCCCGCATGTAGCAATCAAACAGAGGTGGCTGAGGCAGCTTCATCTTTTGTAATGACGCTGAAAGAGCCTGATGAATCAATAGCCGATTTAGAGCTGCAGAAACTGTATAGCTAATGTTAAAAGTTAATGCTGCCCTTCATCACACAATATGCGACTTACGTGGCACTGTGCTGATTTATGCAAATGTAGCGAGGCCATCTGAGGAGCAGGCTGCCGCCCCCTGCCCATGTGCCATCTTTCTGTGCTGGACATGGACACTGGCACTGGCTAGCATAAATGATTGAGTTGGATGTCAGGAGTGGAGCTCTTGCCAAGGGGCCACAGCATCCATGCTAATGGGCTGATGGAGCCTAATCTGAATAAGTGTGAATAAAAGGGCTTTTACTGTGAGAGCTCACATCTAAAGCAGAGAAACGTGCTGGAAATTGCTTCATCTTAATCAAACAGTAGGCCAGACAGAAATTCAATTCATTAAACTTTCACCATGCAGCTTTTACTGTGACATCGGCTATCGCTGGGAAAAGTATGTTGGTGTGTCTGAGGCGCTTCGCACGCATCTCGTGTGCGCACTGTTTGTTTTGTAAGTCCTTAGTCTCCCGAAGCCCATCTGAGATCAATCACTAGGCCGAGCATGATGGAGAGGCCTGTCAGAGCTCACGGTTGTGGCCTTGATTCGGTAAAACAAATAAAATAGGCAGAGGCATTACAGAAAGGTTCAACACAAGCTAGACAAGAGACCACACCAAAGCGCATTCAGAGAGAGGAGTGAATAATGAGGAGGGTGGATAAATGTCAAAGAGCAAAAGAGCAAGGCAGGAAGAAAAATGATGATGTAGAAGAGATAGAGAAAGGCAAATGTACACAGAAAAAAAGACGACGGACTGTGACAGAGGCGGACATACGGAAAGCAACAGACACAGCGCTGTTGTCTGCCTATGTTAGCCCAGCTCAGCTCTTCCCCCTGTTTCTGCTCGACGGCATGTCATCAGAGCAGCCCTCCTCAGTTTAGACCCTGCTGTGGATGCTGCAGTGCACGGCCATGTGACGAAAGGGAGGGGCCCTGCGAGATATTTAATGCAACTTCCCTCACACATCCTTTATATTCTGTTATAGAATATAGCGTAGCGTAGCGTCGGCCTGAGTAATACCTTTTCTCTCACGATTATGTTGGCCATGTAACCGGAGCGCTGCAGCACTCAGCTCGGCTCAGCTGGATTTGATTCAGCAGCATTTACAAGACTACATATGACAACGCAGCATAGCTCTTTCCCCCAACATAACATATCCCGAGAAAGCCATTATACACCCCTGTCAGCACTTAACCTTCCCCCAGCACTTCAAACAGACATTCAGGAGTGGGTAGCTGGGAGGTGAGGCCACCCTGGGATGTCCCTGCCAGACCCCAGACCGCAGATATAGCACGACGCTCACACATCAAACTACTTCCTGTGACTCCACTCTACTTCACACAGTACATGTGGATGAGATGATGGCATGCACCATGTTGGCCTGACTGGTCAGAGAGAGGTGGAGGTCAGAGGTCTGCTTTGCACCAGCTGTGTGAAACCTATTCCTGTTCTTCAACCCAGTGCATGGGCGGAGGAAAGCTCAAGAAGCTCTGGCCGAACTGCTACAGCAGTGTGTTGCTGCCATCATGAGAAGAAATAAGCTGCTCGGTTTCTGATAATGGTGACACAAGGTTTTCTTGTTATAACAGCACTTATTTCATCAAAACAAGACACCTTCCTCCTTATATCGACATGTAAACGTATCTTGTTGCAACAAGGAACTTTTGACAAGGAGCTATGGAAAGAAATTTGATTCAAAATGGTCTACCAATGGAAAATAAGATTTCTAAACATGTACGATTTGTGCCTAAATTTGGGTTCTCACAAATGGGTGTTCCAATCCACACCCAGCAGTTTGAACACAGTTTTACAAATGCGCACATCAAAACATATATAGATATTAATATTTCACATACAGATTGTTAATTTCAACTTTACAGATCTGATCATTGTCGCCTTCGAAAGCTTCCTGTGCATACATATGTCTACGAATATTTGTGACATTCTTTTGTATTTGTTTACTGATTGTTAACCGTGTGAGCACAGATCGCCTGATACGCACAGATCGGGTTACATTTGCGTGTGGAGCTTTGAGAGTCTTTTCATGCTGGTGGAAATCTGGGACATCCTGGCTTTCAGTGGATTCCTGTGTAGTGGGAAAGATGTTTTCCTAAATAGAATAGCTCGCCACCCCTCGATGAGATGACATACATTTGCCAGCTATAGACTCTATACAGTAGCCTAAATTTAAATATATGGTTTAAGTAAATCGCTGCTTGTTCTTCTGCTGGGACAACAGCCAGTCTAGGCAAACAGCGGAAGCGGGTGTTGTGTCGAAGTCTGTCCCCCTGTCAAAATGTTTCCCTCCCATTAGAATTGTGTTTCTTGTACATGTACATCATGTAATACACATTTGCGACCATTTTGAGTCTAATTCCTTCCATACCGTTCTCATTTTTGCAAGGACAAGAGCTAATCAAATTAAAGGACGTTGTAGCCAGAAAACGTCTGTTTCTAAATTTCTCATTATAATGGAAGAAGAAGCAGATTATTTGGTCGTGGTGGCAGCCATGTGCTGCCGTACAGCTGCAGCTTTACAAGTTTGCTTTTTCCTTTGTGTGGGAGGGCATCTTTGACTTTTTGCTCCCACTGAAACTTGGTTCCCAGATTCACATCCATTAGAAAGCTATCTGCGCTTGACTTTTGTCTTTTTCCTCTTAGCATTATGCATATCTTTTTTGCAGCAAAATTGACTTCTGAACTTGCGTGTAAAATACGTCTTTCAGATCAAGATTAGGACAGGTGAAAGTTTATGTGAGAATTCCTCGCCGGGAGCATATACAGTATAGTGTGCATGTATTTGCATCTCCGTTAAATTCATATGCTGCAGTATGTGAGTAAGTGCATATTCAGTTCAAATGCTGTCCAGATAATTACTAAGGCTCTCTGAGCCATAGGAATGTCTTTCCTTCCAGTGTATAAAATGTATGTGTGTAGCCATGTGTGTAAGTGCATACACAGTTTCTATAGCAGTCTTACGGTAAAACCGACAAGACGTCCTCAATAATCATCAATCTGTTGCCTGACTGGCTGCATTTACATAGAAAGCCTGAATAACATGTGCATTTATTAGCCCTGAAGGTCCATTCATTAACTGATTCAGTCCTGATACAAATCACTCATATTTCTATCACTGTTATCATACACATACTGCACCCTTGGCAGGAATATTAGGAGGATCCTGCTGTAATCTAACTGCCCTCCTGCTGGCATCACTGCAGTGTTACTCTTGCTGATGGCCTCTGAACACACCACCGACTCTTCATCCCGCTGGATGAATGGCATAAATAAAGAAAACTGTACAGGTCAGTGCAGACGGCAGTCATCTCGTTTACCTTGATTTACATTTTATCTGCGTGCTATTTGCGTAGGTCACACACTGTGCGCCCCAGTTACACGTGGGCTGTTAGCTATTTATTAAGGTGCCATGTTTGATGTGTGCTGCGCTGTTAATGATCCGAGGCAGGGTTTTATAAACACAATATAATGATGTTTACCATGAGACTGGTAAGATTTTCTCATTTAAGCGTAATAATAAAACCGAGCTGGTTGGCTAGTGGGGTTTACATTGAGGCTTTAAGATGGCACAAAATCTGTTAATGGAAAACCTCTACAGAATTACAGTACACATCAACATACAGCAGCACACAAAATCTGTCAGATACACCCAACAGTGGGAGCATGTCGTCACCCACTTCATGAAGAGCTCCATGTGAATGGAAGGAGGTTTGGCTCATCTGCAGTGCGTCGGAGTCTCGCGGCCTGGCAGGCCTCCAGTCCTCTGCTCGCTTATTCATCTCTTTTCCCACAGCCAACATAGTCTGACACACACACACACACACACACACACAAACATTTGGCACATCCTCAGACACCAGAACAATGCCGCTTGATTCACACAATGTCATTAATCTAAAACAAACCAAAATTCAGGGGCACCATATGATGATGGCCACAAAACAAATTATGTTAATAGACATTTCAAAATCAATCTCTTCATGAAGATAAGTGCAGTGGAATGTACAATCAACGTCCAGGAGAATTACTTCACTACACAACTCCAAGTCCACTGGGCTGATTCCCAGAGGTGTGCAGAGAATAGACTAAACTCGACATCCTAAAGAAAATATTCAGCCTTGAGAGTAAATTATGCATACAAATGTGCCACAGGTTTGAAAAAATGCTATGTAGATTTGCCAGTTAGGTGGTTCAGGGTGCGGAGGAAGTAAATAAATAATCCTGTTTAATAATTCATTGAAATTCATGTTGCTTTGCCTCCAGCCTTGAGAGTATTTAGAATGCAGCCTGCAAGGGCCCTGCTTCTGACTTCTGGTGGTGTGTGGTAAGATTATTGAAAATGGGGGGAAGTTCAACACATATCCACATGCACACAGACAGAAATACATACATCATATGTTGTATATTAGTGAAAAAGGACATACATTGTCAACATCTTATCCCCTGTTTGTTCCATTTGTCCCCGTAACGGCATATACAATCTCCAGAGTGTGAAGAGGAGTTCACACAGAGCTTCAGGCTGGTGAATACACTGAAGCTGAGAAAGATGGAAACACAGGGACAGAGGAGAGGGCTGCAAATTAGATCTAAGAGGAGAGGAGAGGAGAGGAGAGGAGAGGAGAGGAGAGGAGAGCAGAGGAGAGGAGAGGAGAGGAGCTTAAGGCTAGTGATCCATGTGACCCATTCCTGATGATGTCTTTGCTTGACAGAATTACACCAGCAAATAAAATGATCTTGTCTGTGTGTGTGTGTGTGTGTGTGTGTGAGCAGATTCAGTGTAGATGGTGAATCTGTCCGGTTCGCTGACATCTTCATGACCTCTAATGCAAGACTTTGTCTGCATATCCGTAACGATCCTCATTCTTTTTGGATGCAATTCATACAATTAAAACGTTGAGACGAGTGGATGTGGCTTCTGCATATTAAATATGTCAATGACTGGAGGGGGGTTGATGATTAAGAGAACATTGTGAAAACAGCATCTTCAAGTACTTGCAGGATGCAGCTTACATTTTGGCACTGCCACCAGTCTCTGTTAATGCCTCTTAACAAAGCAAAGTTAGCGAGTCTTTTGCATTTTCTCCTCTGTTGGCAGCTGAAAAATAAAATGCTAAAATTTGATTAAATTAGAATGAAAAATAAACACTGTGAATTACTGACTGAAGTGTTGGAGATACTGGTATTTCACAGAGTAAAATGACTGTTGATTAAAACATTCACCAGAGATCAAGACTCCACTCGGTTTTACTAGATTGCCATGGAAATTAACACCAAACATCCCAGTGTCAAGTAAATGCATTTGTAACTCCTAACTCCTCCTGTAATTTCTAACTGTTTAGTGCAAACTGTCTTGCTACATTGATCACGCATATGACTGCACTAATGTTCAGGCCTTCTTCCAACTGCTCCTCGCATTTCATGTAACACGCCGCAGGGCCTGAAGGTGGAAGAGGGTCTTGTATTGTTGCCAACATCCACGCTGGCTCTACGATAATGAGCTCTACGGGACCTGAACCTGACTAAAGCATGCAAAGCTATCAGTTAAAAATACCAGGCAGGACCGTCGCTGTGGTCAAAGCATCGAATGCTATTCCAATAGTTTGATAGAATCTTGGAGGAGAAGAAAATGCAAATCAAGCTCTGAATCAGGAAACCCACCGGATATCTATGGAGGGTGGATGTTTATTCATGACAGGTGAGTTATCCGCAGTGGGCCTATGGCCCTGCAGCGCAGCAGAGCGTATACAACCGAGACGTTTAACTCTCGTCTTCATAATGATACTTTCAGAGAGATGTTCAAAGCTGTCCATGTCCTCTGGTTAGAATGCAGACAGGTAGATTAGAAATGACTACAGCATGTTCAGACAGTAACCAGTGGGCTGCAAATCAGAAGGCTACATGCTTTAAGCGCAGACATGAGCTATTGTATGCAAATTCCATCAGCATAACAACCTCTCTGCTTTTAGTGAACATGGGCACAGCAAATAAATGGGCGCCGACCTACAGACCTGGTGTGCTGAACATCTTTCATTTATCTGCGGAAGCTCTGACATGTCATCATTTGGATTAGCCTTGATGTTATTGATGTGATTGGTTTACACAGCTATAAATTTGATGCTGCATTTAAATAGGTGCCTGGATGTAACGGCCATCATTCACGTTACCACGGCCCTGCGGTGGCTGTAATCATGATGACACAGTAATATGGCTGCATCCGTTTTCTCTTACCCAGCCTAAATTGCTGTTTATGGCAATAAGACGGCTTCTATTCCCAGAGGCCACAGTTAGTCAGACTGCCTCTTATTGTCTTACTGCTGGGTTGCGGTGCAGAGCACAAACACTGTCACCAACACCCCCCCCCCCCCCCTCCTCCTCCTCCTCTTCTTCTCTGTTGGTTCTCAGAGCTATTATTTTTATCTGAAAACCTACACGGGGCTACAGAGAGAAAAGAGACAAGAGAAAGAGATGGAGAGGGGAAGAAAGGCACACGGAGAGACAGAGTGGAGCGGGAGAGGAAAACTGTGATTCTTCTGAGGCTGTGATCGATGCTACCAGCTTGTGTCTGCATTGCACGTTGCCAACAAAAAGGAGTTCTCTATTGATTTGCTCCCATATTTCAATCAAAAAAGTGGGTTCTCATCCCCAGATTCTCCTCTGTACTTCTATGAATTACCAGCCTCTCACTAAATGAAGACTAGAATGTCAAATGTCAAGCTTAAGCATGTTTGAAAAAAACTCCATCTTGTTTTGCAGAGACAACAAAAGATGTTTTGTCTTTTGCGCAATTGGGACATCTTTGGCATGGTAATGATATTTCATGTGGATTTCTGACTGTTGCTAGCCCACGGCTAGAATCTTCTCACAGGTTTTTGTAGCGCGCCTCTATACTCCTCACGTGCAAATATGTCAACATCAGTGAGCCAGCAGTGCAAAAGGCAAAATTTTATTCAGAAATTAAACTTTTTTTTTTTTACCTGGCACTTTATCTGCGTGCATGCTGTTCTTGTTCAGAGATCAGAGATATGCCGTTCTGCAGGTGGCTTATTATAATGTAGAAGAAACCCATCTGGAGGTCAACGCTAATAGCAAAATGGCACATTTAGCATTTGAACAGATACCTACAGGGGCCTCTGCTACAATGAATTAACCTCTACGGTAAGTGTGCTTGGGATACAAGTTGTGTATGTGAACCTGCCCTTGTGTTAGTGCAGCTCTAAATATAAAGCAGACAAGTAAGGCGACTTGGTTTTTGAGGGAATGTATTCATAAGGGAGTCAGTGATAGCATGATGAGCTTCCTCAGGTTTCGAGAGAGAGAGAGAGAGAGAGAGAAACAGACGGACAGCTGAGATAATGTGTTCATGGAAATAAAGCAAAGTAAGCAATAAAAACATCAAAAGATTAAATTCTTTACTGATATTAGGGCTGGCCATGAGAGGGAACAGAATGGATTAAGTTTTATTACAATTCTATGGCAGAATGTCTTCTGTTTATTCTGGTCAGCAAAGCATATTTGCAGATTTGTCCGCCTCCCGCACACAAATCTGCATCACAACAGGACGGGGCATGGTTCCGTATTGTGATTTCCAAATCAGCCATCTGAATCCTTGTCAGAATGAGGTCTTTCAAACAGACATTCTGTAGGCAGAATTACCGAGTTCCCTCTGCTGTAGTGGCTGTAGTCGCTGCTCAACACGTAACAGGCACCACAGAGTTAGCAGACGTACACCTAGAAACAAGCAACGGCTTCCTCTAAATCCTAATTGGAAAGACTTTTCATGACAGAAAGTAGATTCAAACTCAAACAGAGACACCTAAAGGGGTAAAGTACAATCTGTGAGAAATGTAAAAAAAAACACAAACCAAAAAAATAACAGCGAATGGCGAGTTTCAAAGTAAACGAGATGAGACGCGCTGCGTGAAAAACAGCTCCCAGCAGTGGGCATCGACAAGTCACCGCGCACGAGCAAATAAGCCTGCACACCGCCCGCTTTTTAAATCAAAATAGACGGCAAATTGATAGAATCAAATCCAAAATGTGTCACCACCATAGGAGATGCAACCCCCTCCCCCCCATGATGGAGTCAGGATTTGTGTTTCTATTTTCTTTTATGGTGCCATCGTTCCCCAAACAGTTTCTTTTATGTGCCTCAGAGCCTGCTGAAAAATGGCAGAGACACTCTATATCTTTCAACACCAAGGCTAATCTACAGCACACACACACACAGTTTATGTCATTGTAGTTGCACTCATTCATTTACTATTTAAAACAGTGAACAGCAGCAACAGTGAAACAAGCGCCAAAATAAACTGGCAGCACTTGGCATTTGTTTTACTAGTAAGAGGTAGAATAACAATGTGAATCCTTAAGATGGTTGCTAATGTAGTTTTCTAATGAAAACTCATATAGCGTTTTCAACCGTTCCCAAAGCGCTGTAACAGTAATCTTAGCTTTAACAGTAGTCTAATTCACCCATTCACACACCGATGGGGACACAGTTGCCATGCTGGCCTCCACCGGGGTCAAGTTGGGGTTCAGTGACATGTAGACATGAGGAGCTGGGGTCAAACCACCAACCCTGGGGTTAAAGGACGACCGCACTACCCTCTGAGCCACAGCCGCCCAAGAGCGTGCGGAGTCGTGCTCCTGTGCGTATCCTAATGCAGCTTAATGTGCTCAACCCAAGCAGCTGAGCAGCGTGACGTTTCCTTTGCCAACAGCCGGCGTGTGAGCACGGAGCTGAGTTGCAATCAAGAGTGAGAAAATAATCCCATTTCTCTTTCAGAAATGATGAGAAATATCAAAGCCTTCCGTTGCTTTCACTCAGTATATTAACATCGAAATGTGCAAATTGAATTTTACATTTAAACCTCGCAAATATTTGTTTAACTGTGAGGCGTTTCATTTTGGCTGCTAAGGTGAAATCAAGGCCTCTATTTTAGCAACGAAAGTTGTTAATTAATATGGGAAAACAGGAAACCTTCCTTTCTGTTTGACTGACAACTTTACATCTCTCTGCCTCTCTCTGCCTCTCTCTCTCTCAGTGTAGTGTATATCTCACTCCCTCTCATCCCTTTCCTTTGCTTACTAATGAGCCGTGAGATTGACAGCTGGATTACTGGGCTGGTTTGTAATCCTTTAATTTCTCCATTTAAGATAATCACCCTCTGGATGGAGCGCCGCTTACAAACATATGCGCGCACAAACACACAGATACACACAATGCACAAAGTATAAATATACACATAAATAAAGGACGGCGTATTTACACATTAAACAAAATGGAAAAAGAGAATATGGGAAAAACAAGAGCACACAGGCACACTGATCAAATATAGATTCCAGGCTGAAATAAATCCAAAAGACAAAGTAGAGCACCAAGATGCTCTCTGGCGAGGGATCTTTTTGATATTAGAGTTTGTAGAGCAAAGGCATCTTGACAGTGTAGTCCTTTAATTAAAGCGATAGAATAGAAAAAGGCCTGTGGTTTCAGAAATGGCTGTACAGTACAATACAGAGTGGCCCTCTGGAGATGCATTTAGCAGCAGCTTCGAAGGATCTATGCGTTGAGTCAAGCCAAACGTAAATCATTTTGATCGGGCCGCGTTTTTCATCTCCTCCAGTGCTGCAGACTGAGGGTGTGACTGTTGGAGAACATGTGAGGTCAAGTGGCAACACAAGATCAAACCGCTTGGCCATAATTCATCAGTAAAGTGAGGAGCTATACGTCGCTTTGAGCCCCTGACTCATGACGGAAGCAGGGGGTGGGAGGGGAGAAAAACACGGAGGCACAGCTGAGCAAGAGGGCAGCGGGGGTAGGTAGAGATCCTCATAGCTCATCACTCAGTAAACACAGATTGTAAAATATGCACATGATGGACGCTGAACATCACTTGGTCTGGTCTCAAGTCTCAAGGTTCAAACACACAGCTATCCTGCTAAAATATATATTTGCGTCTGACATGCTGGAGTTGGTGGAAACGTCACGGTGTGCTTCACGAGTGCACGGGAAACTGGTCTGAGAGGACGATGCTCAGGAAAGCCATCTTCAGTGCTGGGCAGTAATGCAGTACTTAATGCGTTACGCCTTGCTTCTTTTCAGTGACGAGCAGTAGAAGGGATTACGATTTAAAAATCTGTAATTACATTACGGTTACTATTCCCAGGAGGAGTTTGATGGAGGGTTCATATCAGTTTGGCCTCCGTGGACAGAGCGGTCTGGTACGAAATGCGGCTTCAGATCATGCCAACGTTGTCTTATTTGCATGTGGTCTTCTTAGCTGGCTTGCTAACATTAGCCATGGGTAAGCCCGCGTTGTGGAAAAACATAGTTTTGTTAAGAGTTGGCTGGCGTTTGATCTGCGAGGGCAGGATTTCTGGAGAGCTGCGTGCCCAGGGAAGCTTGTTAACGCACAATAGTTGCTTTTCTATTCCTACTCATGTTAAGACTCGTGAGACGCAAGGGTGTGGATTTGGAGCTGTGTAAAAGGAACCTGGAGGTACGCAGCGTGACAAAAGCAAAGTAACAAGTAATATAACAGTTCTTTTGCTGCTGAGTAATTAGTAAAGTAATGTAATGGCTTTTTAATGAGTAATGTGTAGCGAGTGATTGGTTACCAACACTGGTGACCCCATTGTTCTGCCTCCGTCGCCTCCTGCGCTCAGCCTCCAACGTACCTCCTCCACCTTCCTTCTTGGTGTCCAAGAGGAGGACTGGCTGGAACTGTGGACTTGTGAATCCTCTCCAACCGCCTGATTCACTCCAGAGTGATTACAACATGCCCAGAAGTGGCACATAAGACTCTGAACATTCAGGCTGGGATTGATGGAGGTCGACTAGAGAAACTAGCAGGCACTAGTCACATACTGCAACTAGATGGACGGCAGAAAAATAAATGTGGTCTGTACAGTACGTGAATTCTTGCTTTTCATTTCCCAATGTATTTTATTTCTTGGAAGAAGAAAGCTCGGCATGACTCAAAGCCAATCGCAGCTTTGAAAAGCCACAATTTCAGACTGATGATAACGGAAATGGAAAATTGGTTCAAACTGAGCTTGTCCACATTATTTTCCAGCAGGCGAGGCTTGCACTGAGCTCTTACTCTCTTCCTTTCTGTTTTGTTTGCAGGGTTACTGTTGCCAAAGCCTTTAGATTCTATTAATTGTGATTACAATCTATCCAATAATCCACCTAAATGACACTGAAGTGCACATTGTCAAGACAATACAGACAAGCAGGATAACATGCAAGTGAATAATTTGAGCTGAAGAAACACCACTTCAGTACTGAAGACCTGATTTGTATTCAGATTCATGTAAATCCTGCAAGCCTAGAGGGGGGGGGGGTAATTAACCAGGAGATTCTGGGGTGCACTTACAGCTAAAAGGTGAAACAGAGGTCTCCTAGTGGGAAAATTGTTCATTTCTGCGTTGCAAAAAATAAAGCCAATAGATTCCTAATCGAGGCCGATCGTTAAAGTGCACCGAGATGCAAAGCACTAATACGCATTGACTGGGAGGGAGGGAAGTCAATTTAAAAAAGGTTTTCAATAACAAATGCAAATAGTATTCACAGGATGCAAGGTCATTAATGGTAGACAAAAACCACGTCTACTGTTTGTTCAAAATGTTCTTTCTTTGATAGCATGTGTGAAGAGAGGCATCCAACGGGACGGTTAATTTGGAGACCGTATCTGAGAAAAAAAGCGAAAGAAGCACCACTTTAAACTTTGTCCAGGAATATTTTTTTTCTAAATTTGCCCTTGTCTCCAGAACTCCAGAAATACAGTAGCAAGTCTTTAGTTCCTCGTCCAACACAGTCTCTTTTTTTCCTCCGTTAATCCCTTGCCAAGGAATCTCATTTTTGGCTAACACATTCAAAAGTGCCTAGTTTCTTCTTTTTTCCCCTTATAATCACTTCATGATTTAACCCACAGCCGCCAGCTCTTGCAGATGCAATCTGAGGCCTGATAATATCTGCCTTAGCTCCGTTTGAAGGTCAGAATTCAGGGCACAATTAGCTCACCTCTATTTTGTCAGGGAATGTAGATCTACTGCATAATCTCACCCAGTAGAGTGCAAACAGAGACCGTGCACAGCGCCTTTTAAAATGCAGCAAAGAGTCCCGGGCGCCGTCTCTGACAGCTTCTCACACCTCTCTGAATGCAAGGAGGTTGAGATGAATCACGCCTGTCTCTCAGTGGGCACCAGATGGGAAAACAATGAAACAATCTTTGTTGTAATGAAACTCCATGAGAGCACATGCCATGACCCAGCGACCAACCATCAGACTAAAGCTAATACTAGTACACAGTGAGAGGAGCTCAGTGGAGATTAGTGCACTAGAACTAATAAAATTCACATGGTGGCCCGGACAAGAGGCAATAATATTTCTGCTGACAGCCGGGTTTGCCATCTATCAAAACACCTTTTTAACTTACTACCTCCACTGAGGAAATGACTACAAAACAGGATGAAAAGGATTGCGCCGTGGCATGTACTATATCTTGGGTGGCTTGCTTGATGGAACTGGCGCAGCATGTATGTCATGTTGTGGGGAGTTTGAAGGATATAGGAGCGTAGCTTGGCTTGGTAAGAAGGCAGGCGAGATAAAGAGAAACGATGTGGCTCATCTTCTGCACCTGTATTCTATCAGCTCGCCACAGACTGCAGGTCCTGGCTGCAGAGATGAAAGACTCTCTGGAGGACAAGAGAGACGTCCGTGAGGCAGAAGGAAAATGGCATCCCGCTTATCAAATGCCTGGAAACATAATCCACCCCCCCTCCCCCCTCCCCCCCACACCACCCACCTCCAGTTCTTGGGTCTGGACATACTCATGAAAGCCCTGTCACTTTGAATAGTAGGTTAGGAGTCAGAAGTTCTCCACAGCACAGCGAACATCGAGCTGGCTGTTTCAAAGCAGATATGGCTTCTTGCCAGATTCTCCTGCTGTAGTCTAATTGGGGTCATGTTACAAGTCATTTTGTATGTGTAAGATGGAATTAAACAATAGGAAATCCATGCTGAAGGCATATAGCTGATGGAGGCATGATCCTCCTTAAATTAATCTTTTAGATTATAGTACAGTGTGCAATTTCCCCCTCTGCATGGACTATAGCAGTAGAAAAGTAACTGCAATAGAAAGCCCCAACTTTAAATTAAAAGCCCTGGAATGAAGCTTACAAGAAAAAGTATGATCCAAGAGACAACACAGCCTCCTGTGATTCAAGAGACAACACAGGGACTGAAAATGAAAACAAGTCGATTCCCTTTGAAAGGGCAGCGTGGAGCGGAGATGGCAAAAAGCACAGGCTTTATGAAATGATAAAGGTATTGTAGGCTTGGTTAAGGAAGACACACATCTCTCGTGATGCTGTCTGCCAGAAAACATTAAGTTATCAACATTATTTTTTATCCCATTTGTTCACAACAAAGCGGCCGTCCGCTGCTGCATTTCTGAAACCCGCCATTGCAAAGCTGAAATCAATAAACCTAAAAACTAACTTTCAGCAACCCAGCAAATCCATCAAAGTCATTTTCTTTGTCACTAAATCTCGACGACATAGAGCAAAATATGCAGTCAGACAGGCGTCTAAATCACACAGAGCAGTGTTGTTCACTGCCTTTCAGGGCTGGCGAGGGGCAAAGGGTGAAACTCATCATTTCTGTCTTTTCAAATATGCGTTGACAGTGACTTACAGAGACACTATCCTGACTGAACTGTATTTCAAATCAATTTATTTTGTGCTGAGGCCACATCCCCTTGTCCGTGTTCCTAGGTGTCTGTTCCGGCTCTTGGAGTGAAGTGATGGTTTACACAGCGATGTGCAATCACTGGAATATTTCTTTTCATGGCTTATCTGCCCACAGCGGGATTCTGCACGGACCGCGACTCAGGGCCTGGCTGTCTGCTTGTCTGTGTGCCACAGGCTCCCCATCCAATCCTGACCCAGCTCTCAGACAAACATCTCCGTGGGAGCATGGGATGATTTATTCAGCACAACTTAGTGGCAGAGCAGAGATTTATCAGTTAGTTAAACAAAGGTCTTTTATGGTCAGCCACAAAGCCATAACAGCCATTTTAACCTATAAAGCCAGCGAGGAACGACCAAAGGGGGGCACTGAATGATGCATTACAATTCAAAAGTGACCTTTCAAGTCTTGACCAGACACTTCACGTCATAACCTACAGGGGAGACTATAGAAAGGAAGGCAGGTTAAAGGACCATAACAAAGTCATATTAAAATGAAACTACCTGAGGAGATGAACGTCACTCTGGTTGAACTGCTGAGTAGGCATTTTTTTGAGCCAAAAGGGTAAGAAAGGATTATATGATGATTACATGTGGGTTGAGGGAATTCTCAGAATTCTCTAAAACCCGAGAAAAACAAACGCATATGTGTGGTGTTTTTTTGTAGTAGTGCAGATAAGAATGCAGGTTTTGGTGGCCTAATAGACTAGAGGTTTAAGGCATCGGCGGTGGACTGCAACAGCCCTGGTTTGCATCCAGCTGGGGCCTTTGTAGCAGGTCATTCCCCATGTCTCTCAGCCCTGATTTCCTGTCATCTCCTATACCTATACTCCTATACTAACTATACTAAACGCTTAAAAACGTCTAGAAATTTGCACTGTTGAGGTAACCACTCTTGAGTAAGTTTATAGTCTCTACAATTTGGCTTTCGCAAATCAATGGCCTCTTTGACGGTAGAAAAATGGCTCTCCAAGTTCAGTCCCATCACCTGTTGTAGATTGCCATCGTTCTGAGGCATGATAAATATAATGTGATGTTTGTTAGTGGTGCTGTTTGTGCCTGAAAAAGGTAACACATTCAAACGTTTAAAACACTAACGTGTGGCATGGACAACGGTCAACAGTATGGGAAAGTGTGATGAAACACCCGTATGGTCTTTTAAGCGCACGCGATGGTGCGTAAGGTAGACGCATAGCGGGACAAGCAGGTGTTTACAGCTAGAGCATCAAGGAAACTTTTTCTAACACGTTCAGTTAAACCAGACTCCTCCGTCGCACCTCAGCATGAAAAGAGCTGCGGTCCACACATTGTTCAGCTACTGGAAACAGAGGCCCGGTTCACACTGCACCTGCTGGGCCACGGCTCTGTAGTCCTTCCCCCATCACTCACTGTCCATCTCTCCGGGGAGACAACAGCCACGGCCCACAGCGGTCCAGCATCCCTCTAGCCAGCTCTGGAGCCTCCCGGACCCTCCTTCATCTCATCTCCGGCCCATTCATTTTCTTGGAAAGTGACAGTTTCAGGTTATACATATTGTGGCATTAGTATTAAAGGCTTCCACCCACTTTGTATCCCGCTGTATAGAAAACAGGCCCTCTGTATGGCGAGCCACTGCACATTCATCATTGCATGAGGACTTAAGCTGCTGCAGTCCATATCCCTTTGAGCGGCCAGTTGGGAGGACAGCGTGCCTCTAAGATTGATTTTCATAAAGAACAAACCCAGAGACAGACGAAATGAAAGTGCGAGACTGGAAGCAGAGGCAGTAAGGGATCAAAGCTGAAAGTTGAACACTTGCTGTAACCGTTTATTTCTAATTTAAAAAGGTTAGCAGCAAACCCGTCCACCAGGACATTCACGTGTGTCCGACACCTCCCCCCACCCCACCCCACCCCACCCCACCCCACCCCCGAGACACATACGCATATAACACACACAAACACCGAGGAGGAACCCACATACGTTATCTGTCTAGACACGTCACCCTCTGTTAACATTGTTCGGGTCGGTAAAGACGCCTCAGCCCATTTACAAACAGGCAGAAACCTTGAGCCTCGAGCCCCTTCAGGCAAGCTCGCTCCCCACTGACCGGCTGCACTGCTCTTGTCAGCCTCCTAAATAACAAAATAACCTCCAGAATAATTCAATTGTTTTGCTCGCAACCGGAAAAATGCTCAAACAGCTGTTACAATGAGAATGCCGTTTGCTCCTGGCGAACAGCATTTCACGAAACAATAGACAAATATTTGGCTACAAAAGCAAAGTGTCATGGGAGGGCTGAACTTATTGTACAATGCTGTTGAGATGCAGCCCACAAGTGTGAGTCTCAACGTAGGCTAGTAACAGCCTGAATATTGGGCTCATAGAGTATAACCAAACCCAAGTCCCTTCACTTTTGTGATAGAAACCCACAGTGTAGACATAGAAATCTGCAAAATACTGAAGCCTTCCTCATCTTGGGGGTCATTTGTTCATGTTGCACTTCTTTAGAGGTTTAGATATGACATGGTCTAGGTTATAGAAGCACATCCGGCTAAAGTCATAGGTTTTGTTTATCTGTCAATTATGCAAATTGGGGCCCTAGGGTGCGAATTCTTTTCCATTATGGCAAATAGAAGCGACACGTTGACGAAACTACAGTGTAATTGCAAATGGCAGGAGATGAACCTCACAGCAGATTCAGTACACTGCCTGCTCTGAAAAGAAATGGAGCGAATGAAAATGGAATTGAATTCCGGAATTGAAAAACAGAAAGAATAAAAGGGGTGGAAATGTGTTACAATGAACACTGGGAATAGAATAAAAGTTTTGGGCTTCTAGCTGCAAACATTTAAATGAGTGTGTTCTGTCAGCCTGCTGCTTAGTCAATCAAAAAAAGAAAGGATGCATTACTTTTTTTTTTTTTTTTTTTACTGCAATCAGTGTATTTCAGGTGCTCACTCATCAATGAAACTCCACATCAAATGACAACTCTTGAACAGAATGCATTACACACCTGCTGTCACGGCATGTTTAATCACATTGTAAAATGTCTTCCCCCCCCCCAACACAGGCTACATCCCAACTGGATCTTTCTGCTCGGATACATGCATGTCTGCGCTCAACCCGAGCTGCTTCTGTTGCACAGCCAGCGTGTGCTCTGACGTTGTTTAGGAGTGACGGAGAGCCACGCGCTGTAATATATGACCACACAAACACGCACACACACACACACACACACACACACACGTGCACAGACACACACTCGCTCGCTCAATCACACGATGAGGCTGGGGCCACGTGTGGGCAGGGGAAATATCATCAGTCAGTAACTCAGCTCCAGCAGCAGCAGACTTACCTTTGGCAATGCCCTGGCCGTGCAGAACGTCTCTCGAGACAATGACTGTGTAGAAGTTCTGGGAGAAGCCTGGTCTGCATGGGGGTCTGAGGGGCTGGCCTGCCTTACTCCCCTGAGGAATAAAGCAAGACGGCCTGTTAAGCATTGGCATATTGACTTGTGGCCACGGGGTCGCAGGCTGATCTCACAGCCTTTTCAGACTAATATCGAACCTCACGGTCCCTCTGGCAACAGCAAGCGGTTTGCTTCAGACGGCAGCATGCCGCACTTGGAGCGTCAGTGTTAGAAATCCACTTCTGGGGCTATGGATGTATTCTACTTTCCATTTTCTGCTACTTTATACTCCACTACATTTTGGAGGCAAATATTGCGCTTTTTACTCAATTTGATTTACTTGATAGGCTTAGTTACTAGTTACTGTGCAGATTTACATTATTAATACAAAACATAAACCAACTCATAAATTATAATAGATTATTATAGGCTACGCTGCCCAGCAATATATAAAGTAATTTACACATTGATGCATCACAAACTATAATCTAGTTATGTTATGAGTGCTTTATCTATTGGTACTTTAAATATATTTTTACGCCAATACTTTTGTACTTTTACGTAAGTAAGCAATTTCCAATGCATCTGAATACTTCTACCACCACTGTCTGCGGCATCTCCTCTAGAGAAACATCAAGTCTTGATGCAATACTGAACAAAGAGTGCACAGATTCACTCTTAACGACGGCAATCGTCGTCATCTTCATCAAAATCATCCCTATCACCAGTACAGACGTTATCACCACGATCATCACAATAACCGTTGTAGTGATGAGGACTATGGCAGGAAATGTTTAACCTCAGCATATATACATATATGCTGCATGCTGTGAGTGCACAGAGTGCCTGCAAGAGACCAAAGAAAGAAGCCAAATGCAATTAATTATACTGTTGATATATAAGCATATGTGCGTGCACACACGTCCCCGCAGGCGTTTCGTTCTCCACGGGGTGCACTTTGCAGCAGCACACCTCATTCATCGCATCAGCGTGTGTTTTCATAAGTATTGCACTTTGTTCTAAAATGTGGGCACCCCAGTACTTCCCATCGGTCAAAGCCCAACAAACTGGGAAATGAGGCTGATATTAGAGCGTCACTCGCCCACATCTGGGAATAAAGTGCGGTAAGTTATTCACGAGAACCGAATTGCTCCCTGGGTCATCGGTGCTTTAAAACGCTCTAAGCCGAATAACCAAGTCGTCACGTGAGCCATTCACCCCAGAAATGCAGAAAAGGAGAAACGACGGTGCGTAAACGTGCGTAAACGAAGTTGATCGCGGCCAACAGAGCGAGCAGCCCCCCCCCCCCAGAAACCACTGTCCTCTGCAATAAGGCGCTGCAGCCTGTGGCCGAGGGGATGGGATGGGGAGGCTGACGGCCAGAGTTGTCAGTGACTTTTGACACCACACAGCATCACAACGCTCTTGATCTTAAACGTCGCCGTGTTATTAAGCTACATCGCACCCGTCGTGTTGCCTTC
>JAVQJF010081684.1:0-23075 GCA_036023855.1 Gadopsis marmoratus | reverse complement strand
ACTGGGACATTGGTGCCATCAGGGAGTACGGACTCAATGAGACCACAGGGTGTAAGAATGGATGGGTGTACAGCAACACACTGTATGAGGCCACCATAGTCACTGATGTAAGTAATGAGTGTAGCAACTGGACAAATTACCATCATGAAATCCTTAATTCCTTATACATTCTTTCTTTCTTTCTTTCCAGTTTGATCTTGTTTGTGACAAGGCCAAATTGGTTCAACTGGTACAAGCAGTGCTCATGGCTGGTGTTCTTGTTGGTTCTGTCATATTCGGACCTTTTGCTGAATCGTAAGTTTATTTCACGTAATAAAGTAAAAAAATGTTTTTGATCTATGTTGTGAAGATAAAGAAATAATATATGGCCTCACACACAGCTCCAATGAATAAATATCCATTTTTACAAATAAGACAGGGTGAAAACAAGGAGTCTGCAGGTCTTAAAAAGCTTAAAATCTTAGTTTCCACACAAACTATTTGTATGGGAAATGAATAGAAGTGAATGCTAACTATGCACATTGTAGTATAAAAATATTGTACATAACTATATTTTGAAGGACAGTGTAATGATACATTTTCTAGCTTACCCAAACACTGACTGCTACATCAATCGTCACCCTAAACATGACGCCCAAATTCTAACTTAAATTTAATTAAGTTAACCCTGAAATAAATGGCTAACTGTGTTGGGACCTGTGCTTTCGGTCCCAGGTTAGATGGGAGGTGTGTAGTGTAAAAATTTGTTTTACTTTAAGTACATACTTAAAAATACAGACCTAGTTGTACAAGAGGTGTTATGTTATTCTGTTGAACTGATGCTATATAGTGCATATAAAGCTGTTGCCCATTTCTAGTGTTCGTTCATATTCCCTATGTGTCCATATTAAATAATATATTAAATAACAATTGTTCAGTAAATTAACCTACCATTCAGTTACTTTGTAGCATAGATGAAATTAGGTGTTTTAGCATACGGCTATATCTGTTTCTGTCTTTTCTATCATGGTGGTTAGCACCATTATCTCTTTTAATTTTGTGTGTAGAGCATCGCAGAAGCTGGTCTTTTCTTTCTATACTGTATTATTTTGCTCATCTCCATCTGTTGCAGGTTTGGTCGCAAACGAGCAACTCAAATTCCAGCAGTTATAATTTTCATATTTGTTGTAATAGCAGGGCTAAGCCCCAATGTCTACTTATATATAGTGGCCCAGTTCTTGGTGGGACTTGGAGCTGGAGGATATCGAGTCAACTGTATTATACTGGGTATGTGCTGTATACTCAGTTCTTAAGCACCATCCACAAATTCTTGAAGCAGGTGTAATTATTTAGCACGTGCCATAGATTTTTACCAGAAATTTCAGTTTATCTTAATCAACTTACATGAGAATATAGACAATAAAATAGCAAATTGGGATAATAGCAAATTGAAAGCATTGTTATTATTATTTGAAGTTTTTGCAAATATTGATGATCCCCAGAAGTGGCAGCAAAATATTTTATTATTGAAAACATTTGGCCACCAAATGTTTTCTATTGTTTTTCTTTAATGTAAGGTAATGTTGCATCTGGTGAAAACTGCTCATTTTAAAAAGAGTAAATTGCATGTTGTTCTTGTTGCAGCCACTGAGTGGATCGGGGCATCTAAACGGTCATGGGGAGCGTGTGTGACTCAGCTATTTGGTGCAGTTGGACAGTGCATCCTCGCTGGTTTGATCTATGGCGTCCGAGACTGGAGGCTGGCTCAACTAATCACAGCGTCTCCACTTGCAATTGCTGTTATCTACATATGGTGTGCATGAACTCTTTGTAATTGCCTCATTGTTATTTTATTTATAGAATGTTGTAAGTGCCATTGTCCTTGTTTCTGTCAGGTTTATTCCAGAGTCAGCCAGGTGGCTGTTAAAGATAGGAAGGAATGAAGAAGCTAAAGAGCTAATTATCAAAGCAGCAACCATCAATAAACGCACTGTTCCAGACTCTCTTTTGGACAAGGTACTGACCTCTTACAATGTCTTTTCCATAGCGTTGAGTAATAATGTATACTGCCTACAATTATATTTGATAAAAACGATGCAGAAGGTGTATAGTTAATAACATTTCAGTGTTTCACTAAACAATACTTATGTTACAGATTGCTGTGAAAGAAGTTAACAAAGGAGGCATTCAAATTATTTTCAAGTCAACTGTACTGACCAAACATTTCGTCATCATAATACTGGCATGGTAAGTTGAAATTTCCAAGACCTCCACTAACTTCTTAAAGCTGCAATAATCTAATGTTTTTATAGTAACGATGGATGACTATGTGTAACTGTGTGTGTTGGGTCACTGATAGTGACGGACATACAGAGATTTCTCACCAACTCTGCAACCCCACTCAGCTCTACGGAGCATTTTAGTACCCTTTAGCCCTTCATTTACTCAGATTCTAATTGTAAGCTTTTCAGCTTGTTGTGGAGTTATACCAAATAAATGCAGCCATAATGGGAGAATAAATGTAAGCAACACAACTATTAAGGGATAGGTTCACAATTTTTCAAGTCTGTCTTAAAACAACAGTTAGGTCCCAACATGAACATTTGACTCACACCAGGTTTTGCTCGGTGTAATCATTCCTCCTGTTAATACTTGCTGTTAAGAAATCCCTCCCCATTCTGCATCCAATGTCAGTGATTATGGACGAAACCCTCAGTCCTCAACCTGTGCAAACATGTATTCCAAAGATTATCTGAAGATAACATGAGGCTTTAGCAGTCAGAGTAAGACAAATAAACTTAATATATTCCAAAGTCATACTCTTTTTAACATGAAATTCCCTTTTTGTGTTACCAGCTCTCCACTGCAGCTCAGCAAGGAAACACAAATATACATTTCTGTACTAAAAAGACAGTTACTTTGGAAAAACAAATAACTTGATTTGACTAACTCAAAGTATTGAAGCTTTTTAGTGGCTTCAGATAAACTTTATAATACATTTTTCACAAATCATTTGCACTGAAAGCGCATTAGGGAGGGATCTCAATGGCTACTATAAACAGGAGGAATGATTACAGCAACAAAAAATGATTTCAATATTTATATGGGCAACTCACTATAGGTTTAAGACAGACTTGAAAAATGTAAATAAGTGATACTTTGTTTTATTTCATTTTAAAAAGATTGAGTCGAGCTGAGACGGGCCAGAACACACAACTGATCCAACCTAGCACATTTAATAAACTCTGAATTGACTTGGGTTCGGTCCAATCACAAACAAAAAGTGTTGTCCCTCCCTTTCCATAATCTGAAATGTTGTTGTGTCTTGTTTTGTGAAATGTTGTTTCCACCCACAGACCAAACACACGCTTTCACATTGACTGAATGTAAGTGTGAATGTGTTCACACTCAGATATACGGGCTACCTGTCCGTGGTGCTTTTGTTGCTTCCATCAAGCTGCAGCTCAATATGGAAAATGTATGGAATAATCCACACATTGGCAATGTTCCAGTAGCCAAAGTGGTTAGTTGGGAGGTCATTTGAAGCTGCAGATTTGTTGACCAAAATCTGGAGCGATTCCACTACCCAATCAACGTGCAAATGTTCAAAAGCTGTTGTGCTTATGAATGTAATGTAATGTAGGACATTTAAGGTCTCATCCTCAGTACGACTTATGTGTTTTCTTTCTGTCTTTAAACTTAGGTTTGCATTGAACCTTTCCCTCTACAGTCTGTACTTCAATATCGGAAACTTCAGCTTGAACATCTTTGTGACCCAGCTCTTGTTTGGTCTTACTGAAATACCAGCTCATTTACTTTGCATGTGGCTGTTGGAGGTTTTTGGGAGAAAGATTTTAGTTGTAGCAACACTCCTGACTGCAGGGCTCTCTTCAATGCTTATCTTAGCTGTTCCTCAAGGTAAACCCATTGGCACATTTTAGACAAATGACAATTTCATGTTTTTGACTTGTTTGTCTGGTTGTCAAGTTTTGCTTTTGTATGTTTTGTTTTTCAGGACATGGCAACGCTGTTACTTCCTTAGCCCTCATATCGCGTTTTTTCCTGGTCTGGGCTGGTTCTATATGTAATGTTTATATTCAGGAGTTGTTTCCAACATCTGTTAGGTAGGTATTACCTACATTAATATTCTAAAGGGTAGGGTCTAGACCTGCTCTATATGAAAAATGCCCTGAGATAACTTCTGTTATGATTTGGTGCTATTTAAATAGAATTTATTTTATCCAAATTGAATAGGTCTTCGCAGGTTTTATGTGCAAACTTTCCAGACCTAGGAGAAACACCATTTAAGATGTGTTAAATTAATAATTAAATTGTTTTTATTAACCTACTTGGGTGTCCAATGAATGGCTTCACAAATGGAGCAATAAGCACTAAAAGGTAAAGACAGTCACAGAAATAGATATTAAATTATTCTGAGAATATTTTGTCAAAGAGTGATAGGCTGCATATCTATATATTTAAGCAAAGTTTTTCTTCCTAAATTTGCTATTTGACCCAAATGTGAAAATGTCATTGTAATAATTTACACTTTATCCCTTTCAGACAAACAGCAACAGCTTTAGGAGCCATCTCAGGAAGAACAGGTGGTTTACTGGCTCCACTGCTCAGCATGTTGTCCATGTACCACAGGGTCATACCCATCGCAGTCCTCAGCAGCCTTACACTGGTCAGTGGAGCGCTCTGTTTCCTGCTCCCCGAGACCAGGAGAAAAGACCTTCCTGAGTCAACCGATGAGGCAGAGAACAACAGGTAACTATGGCAAATATGTTCTACCATTATATATGTGATTAGACAAGCTGATATCTCTTACATTTCACCATTTGCTCCATGATATCGCTCATCTGTCTTCTGTCTTTCAGAAAGGAGACCTCCACAAACACAACCAGTTGTTCAGATTCAACCAAGCTGTAAACATTTGTTTAAAATGCAGAAAGCACACAAGTCATCAGCTGTAGAAGTTAGGAGTATAAAGAGATTTTTTTGTGATCTCTTACTCTTTGCTTTTGTTTTCTTATGCTACTTAAGCTCTCAATAATTAACTATATGTTTTTTAGACAGTGTGATATTCTGATTTGGGCACACTTTGTATACAAACATGATACAATCTATTGTTTGCAATAAAATCATACAAGCATTTAAATGACTCTGTATATGTGAATAAAATGTATGTGCTTGTGTTTGCAAAATAATCAATCAAACCTTCTTGTAAAGGCTGCTAATAATATCGAATTACTTCCATTTCCAAAGTAAGAACACAATACTGTAGCAACAAACATACATACATAACCTTTTTCCAGACAAATAATACACCTAAGATAAGAAGTATCATACCACCAAATCATTTGGGAGATTTCTGGGAAATTAGTAGTAAGCTAAAGATATAGTTATTGAGATATAGTTATTTGTCATCATTATATAGTCATTTTGAGAACTACACTTATTTGCTTTCTTGCCAAGACTGAGATGAGAAAATAAGATGCTGTCTGGTGCTAACATTTATTTTAACTTCAAGGGGTCATCAAACAAAACTGCGTCAGTGCTCAAAGTTGTAATTTTATTACAGATGAATCATTAATCATTACATTCAGAACACAGACTTTTCATTTCAGAGTATTTACAGTTTTATTTTCTAGAACGTATACACACATTTCAGTCATACACACATTACTCGACTCCTTTATTTTATTAACTGCTTATTCATGTTATTCAGCAAATGTTACATCCTCTGCTTTGAAGAGGATGTAACAGTTTTCTGAAAATCGTGTCCATGTCCTAAAATACTTTAATTTTGCAGCTGTAATATAACAACGCATACTGTGAAGACTTACAGTGTAAATTTGAAATGACATCATTGTTACAGATATTAATGTTACAGATTGTGTTTGATAAAGATTTCTAAATAAAGTGCAACGGTAATGAAAACAATATTAGTTGTGTTTTTGTTAACTAATTAAATGTCATATTAATATTGACAATATCATATTGTCAATGATATCAATGCAACATCTTGATATGATGTCTTTAGTTTTTGTACATTCAAACTTTGTTTATTACATCATGTAAACACAATCCTGCTATTACCCCAGCAAATCATCCATCCAGCTACTATTTGTGGCAGTATTTTCTGCTGTTTGCTCAGTGCTGTTGTTGTCAGACGCTAAAAGACTGTCCACAAATAAATGTACATCACTTGGCTCTGATGCAAAAATGTCATCAGCAAAAAGATCTGTCTGAGCTGAAGGAGCGGCAGTAAAAGATGTATCTGAACCAAGGAAATCATCCAGTGAGATAGAAGTGGCAAAGGTGGATGGCAGCACTGTAATCACATCTGTACTGCTGGAGATGTCACTAACTCCAAAGATGTCATCGAGAAAGGCGGACGGTTGATTTGTGGCAGCTCCTGCTTGATCAGGCGCATTAAAAGTAGGTGGCTGAGTGAACAGAGCCTCATTTGAGCTGAATATGTCAAAGTCAGATACCTGCTCTCTTGTCTGGCTGTTTATGCTGAAAGGACTTGAGGGTTGATCCTCATCTTGGCCTTTGGGTGCTGAATCGGGGTCAATAAGCTGACCTGTCTTGCCAAGCGTCGCCTCATTCTCAGCCGATATTGGCTGAGAGTCAAGCAGGCTGAAGGTGTCAGCAGGAGCAGCTTCAGACAAAGCTGTAAACTGATCATCAGGGGCATTCACAAATATTTCCTGAGAGTTGGGTGCTCCAAAAAGATCAGATGAATCTTTAGGAAGCTCTTGGTCGAGTTCGAGAAGTGCTCTGCCGCACGTAGGTCCAACATCTGGTGCATCTAGCAGTTTATCAGCATTTATCTGGATGGCCAGTGGGTCAACAGGGGCTGAACTGACACTGTCCCCAGAAATACTGTCATTAAATGGAGCACTCAAAACTTTCTTTCCACTTTTCTCATCTGTAAACAGATTGATTGACTCCTTGATCTCTTGGCTAACTGATTGCACGGTAATGGGAAGATCTTTAGGCTCAGCTGTTCCAGAATCAGAGACAAACAGGTCTGTAGACTCACTGCTTTGTGAATTTGATTCTTGGTCATCAGTTGGATTTGTTTGTTCTGGAACTGTATGGTCATCTGGTGTTTCACTTGTTAAAGTCTGGAGCAGGATGGCTGGCTCTATAGATTTGCTTACAGCCTCAATTTTGTTACCATCAAGTGTGTTGGGCTCAACAGAATGCAACTTTTCCTTTATATCCTCCTCAGCCTCTTGTTCCTGAGGTGGTATTTCAGACATGTTGTCTTCTCTTTGCATCTCTTTTGTAATGGTCTCCTTCATCTCCTCTGCCTTCCTGTCACCAGCATGTGTTTTGCCATTTTGTTCCTCTTGCGCAGACGATTTTGTGGTGTCCTCAGCCCTCTCCGAGGATGACTGAAACAGTCTTCCTAAGAGTCCACCACTAGGTTTGACATCTGGTTTCTTGGCATCTTTCGGTTCAACCTTGTTTGTTTTGTCACTTCCACCTGATGTGAAGAGCTTTGACAAAGGACTCTTTCCTTTGGACCAGGATCCCAGTTTGACCTTTGTCTTTTCAGCTGGTTTTGTAGAACCCGTCAGAGAAATTGATCTTGCAACAGGCTTCTTCTGACTACCACCGTTTGCTGAGTCTGTCTTTTCAAATAGATTTTCATTCCTTTCAAGACTGGCCTCCTCTCCGGTCACATGTTCTGCAGGACTGTGTGGGGTACTTTGATCTTCTGATTCACATGAGTTGACAGAGTTTCTTGGAATAACATCCGATATCTCAGAGGCCTCTTGGTGTTTCATCTCTTCTTTAGTTGAATTAAATGTTTCAGTGAAACTGTGAGTATCAAGTGATTCCTTAACCTGGTTTACAACTCCATTCAGAACTATTATATCAGTCTGTGGGATCTCTTGACTACTCTCCACTTTAACTTCTGACTCTTGGTTCGACGTATTTCTTGTGTCTCCCGGGCATTTGTGTTCAGGGATTTCAAGGTACACCTCACTTTTGCTCTGTTCTTTGTTGAACTCTAATGACAAACGATCAAAGTTATTCTTGTCACTGACATCTTTTATATCCTCGAATTTATTCACTTTGCTCTGTTCAGTTTGGTCTGAATGCTGCGTACCGTGCTCTTCACCCTCTTCACCTTTGGCTCCCGTGGTAAGTTGAGGGGACAGATCATACTCAGCAATATTTACATTTGGAGCAAACCGTACAGACTTCCTAGCTTTATTTGGATAAGTGTCCAGCCTGTTAGGTGTTGGATTGTAGGTTGTTTTTAAGGTGGGTGCGACATTTGTCTTTTCATTCTGTTCTGGTTTTTGGTCTGTGACAGTAATACCCATTTCTACAGATGGCAAAGAAAGGTTAAGCACTGTCGGAGAGATTCTGTCTTGGAAATGCCCTGCTTTGTTTGTTTTTGTTTCCTCTGAGAGCAACTTCTCAGCTGAGTAATAACCTGTTGCCTTAGCTTGATCTTTGACCCCTGAAATGAAGGTGCTTGACAATGTCCTCACTTTATCTTTCATTTCTCCACCATGGTTGATCTTTAACTCATTGGCGTCACTTTTAGGATGCTCTGATAAGCTAATACTATAATTAGGTGCTTTGCCAATGTAAGATGACTTATTTTTTACATTTGTTTGCTGTGCTGGATTATCCCCAGTACTCTTCTTCCCAGGTGGCCAGCACATTTTTAATTTGCCCTTAACATCAGCACCACAGTTATATCCCGGCTCTCTTGCAGGCAATTTTGTAACAAACACACCAGCAGAGGACTCTCTGGAGCCATCACATGTGTTTAAGTAGCTTTTTGTCATTTTGGGGGTGGCCACAGCATCTGGCTCATCAATGCCTTTATTTTTCTGAAGCCAAAGGTCTTTATGTTGCTTGTGTCCAAATCCTTCATCATAATTTCCTTTTCTTTTGAAAAGCTGTTGGTAGTGAGAAATGCAGTAGAACTCTCCATAAAGAGATGAATAGTTGTGGATGCTGCAATAAAGTGAAAATAAAATGTAATATAAAAATAAATTTCAAATCACATGTTTAATTCGTCATATGATGCTAGCTCATTTGCTGTGAATGATTTCAATGCATTACAGATTTGCAATGATCATAACGTCATTTCTACAATGTTTGTGCTCATTAATGCCAGTATTACCATTTTCATTCTAAGTGTTGATTTGAGTCATGTTATCATACTGTGAAACATATCTCACCTGAGCTTCTTCTTACACTGTTTGCAGCAGAAACAGTTGTTATGCAGGATAAATGTATTGGCCACCATTTTTTCCATTGGATAGACAGGTGTCAAACAGGCAGAACACATTTCCTTGGCAGGTGACTGGAACTATGGTGATAAAACAAATTCAGTTTAACGTAACTGGGATTTTATTACATTTCATTTCATCTTTTTATGTCTCCAACCTTTTGTCTGTATTGGAATGATTTATTATGGTTGAAAATAATATATTTTTAAGGATGTTTGTCAAACAGTACATTGGGGTTTTTACACTTTAGTTTGTGTATGGATTAAACAATAAAGATATAAGATGTTAATTAGTGATCTTTAAAGATGCTGGTAGGTGCATTTTGTTATCTACGGACTGAGCCTGGCAAGCTGTTTCCCCTATTTCCAGTCTTTGTGCTAAGGTAAGCTAACTGGCTGCTGGCTTATACTGTGTATAGCAGATAAATATTAGAGTGGTATTGATCATTAACACTCCAAAAAGCATACAGTGATAATGTATATGTATATAAAGTGTATATACATATAGAATCATTTAGAAATGTGTACAAGGTGGTGAACTTTTTTGTGAATACTATGACTGTGAGAGTTCATCTGACTGTAGCACATCTATACGCAACATTGATGTTGATGTGGTTGCTCCATGATTATTTTCAATATTTAATTTACTTTAGGTTTTAAAAGAAGTTGTGGAATAATAATGAAGGAGCAGTATGAAGAATAGAAGTTACTTTTTACAATCACATCTTTGAAACTGTTATTTATTTGACAATTTACACAACAGAACATACAGTATCAGCTACAGTATATGCTTAGCTTCACTAAAAGAACTTAACACTTCAGCATGTGGTTACAGTATAAAATCTATAAGACACAAATTAAAAGTCAACATTTTCATGATTTCAATTTATGACTTAACAAAACCTTTTCATGAAAACAAAATGCAATAAATACACACATGGAATAACTGCTTTCCTAAAGTGGGAAACGCACTGTCTGTCTTATTTGTGCTTTTCCTTTGTTTGGCTGAATGTTACAAACACCGTCCCTTCCTCCTTGGCGTTGCTCAACACTTTATCTTCAAAAGGACGACCAGCTCCTCGAATTAATGGGGATGTCATGACTTCATATCTGGCTGGACTCCCAACTACTTCAAACAGTGTGGATGATTTACTGTCAGACTGTTTGGTGACAAATGTTGAGGTCACAGAAGAAACAAATACATTGCCAAATCCATCAGACTCTTCGTACGTTTCACTTATGGTCTTTGTGCCAATTATTCCTGCGGGTTGCTCTGGAACAGTTTTCACTTCGAGCACACTGACCTTGCGTTGTGGAGGACTGTGACCATGTTTTGAGGACTCGGCAGCAGCAGACTCCGGTCCCAGATCACGACTTGCATGGTGGCACCTTTGAGAATTACCCTCTGTTTGTGGTTTAAACGTTGACATGGGAGACTTCAGTTGCTCAGCAGGCCTTCTGGCAGCTGAGTGAATGGAGATGAATGACGGGGAAGACTGGGAAGAGGCCTGTAAGATGAGTGGCTTATTGTGCACTTGTCTGGGCATTTCTTGGTTAGAAGAACTTGAGTACGATACTCTTTGCATATTCACGTCAGATGTCCCTTTGATTTGACCTGATTTGGCCTTGCTTGACGCAATACTTATTTTCCTGATGTTGTTGGCAGGTTGAAGGTTTTGCTCAGATTTCAAAGATTCATCAAACAGTCCTGACAACCCTGCAATATCAGCCTCAGACTTCAGATTGGAGACCGAATACAAAGCCTTTTTTATTGCCTCTTCAATGTCAAGAAGTTTTGTTAGCGTTTGCTCCTTCAGATTCATTACTTCCTTGCTTGCCTTTTCCAGATCTTCAAATGCACTCTCAACTGAGGATACGCTTTCTAGATCATCATCCCATGTCTCTACTTCAACTTTCTTTTCATCAGTTTTACTTTGCTTCACATTTCTTTTTGTTGTAACCATCCAAGGAGGGACATTCTCATATAAGGTCTTCAAGGAGCTAACGTCTGCACTGCTGGTCTCTCCCTCTATCTCTTGCACTTGACACAGGATTCCTTTGAGTTCCTCTCGTTTTCTCAATTTTTCAAAGATTTCCATCGCTGCTTTCACGTTTCCTGTCATGATCTCGTCCTTGTGGACAGAAAGCCTTTGTCGTCTTTCATCATCTGTCTCCTTTACTTTCTTCTCTCTTAAAACAACCTTGTCCTCGATTTTGTGTTGCTTTTCACAGAGGTCATTCTGCTGTTTATGGCATGCATCAACTGGACTTTTGGTCTTAGACATTTGTACTGTGTCATCAGTGTTGTGGTTTTTTCTGGGAGGTTGTGGATGGGATTTGTTTTGTTGAGCAGTGTTGGTTTCTTTATGGTCACTAACATTATCATTTATTACTTTTATCTTCTTGGACAACAAAGGGGCACTTTTGTCCAGAGTCTCACTTTCCTTTCTTTCAAAGTTCTGCAGAGCAGCCTGCAAGCTCATGTTCATTTCATGTTCACCATCTGCTGTGTAATTCTTGTACATTTGTATCTCCTCAGCTGCGCTGATTTTCTGTATTACATTTCTCTCCATTTCCACTTCAGTGCTGTTTGACATCATTACTGGGCAGTCTGATTTGCTCCCTGTAAGTGGTGCTGATTTCTTTTTCTTCTTAATTTCCTGAGCATCGGAGTCCATTGGTAGCTGTTCAATTGTTTGATTCAAGTCTTGCACTGCTTCATCAATACAGTTTTGATGGTGTGTTACATGCAAAGTCTCTTTACTGATTTTGTCATGTGTTGTGGTTTCTTGTAGTTTATCTGAAGAACGTGTAGGAAACTGTTTGCTTTGTTTTGGAGGAATCACAATGCTTTTGATGTTGTCTTTAATGGGGAAATCGACTTCGGGAGCAGAAGTTGGTGAAATATTCTGTTCTTCCACAACTACTGATTTTAGCCATTGTGGCTTTGGCAGTAAAACTGGCTTCTGTGATTTCTCTCTTGTCTTTTGAGGGAGTGGAGGTGGAGTTACGCTCTCAGAGTTTCCATTTGTTACAGGGTGGAGTGTTGAATTCTGTGTTGTGATGGGTGGTTGTCCCTCACAGGTTACTGAAATTGAAGGAGACAGTTTTGTGTCAGATGGAGGTATAGACACCACAACACATTGCTCGTGAACAGTCTTGCTCCTCCCTGAACAAGCCTTCCCTGAATTCCTGTATATCATTGCAGCTTTATAGTCTCCCTTTGATACATTTACACTAGACTTCTCAAGAGATTGCAGAGCCAATTGGACATTACCCCTTATGATATCCTCTTTATCTAGGAGCTTCTGCTCTGTTGCTGCACTCTGCAGAGACCTAATAGCTGCCTTCACATCTCCTCTGATAACGTCTTGTGTCTCATCTTCTGTTGTCTGACCATGACACTCATAACTTACTAAAGGTGGCAGCGATTCTGGTGCACAATTACTGACTATAACTGCACTTTGTTGACAAGTGTCAAAGGAAACATGGCTTTCCTGATCTTTCACTGCATCACTGACCTTTGGATAAGTCTTGACTTGCTGGCATCTGGAGGAAGATGAGCATGTAGCTTGCATCACTTCTGAGGAGCTTTCCTCTTGTTCTGTGACATTCAGGTTGTATATTTTTCCAGGGACAATGACTTCACGCTCCACATGCATGCTTTGCTGCTTAGCTATTTCAAGGGACTTTTTAGCTGCTTTCACATCTCCGGATATAATCACCTCTTTTTGTGCTTGGTCTCCTTCTTTTTCGGGACCTTGAGCTGATAAGTTCATGTCATAGATGGTTCCAGGTTTAATAATCTCCCGCTCCACGGACAGGCTCTGTTGTTTTGCACGTTCTAATGACTGCATTGTTGCCTTGATGTCCCCGGCCACAATTTCCTCTTTTTCTACCATGACAGGTGGCTTTACTGCAAGTTGTTGCTTTGCTGATGAGACATCCCCAGGGATTATTTCTTCCTTTGGAACACAGTTTTCAACACTGAGAGAGCACTCTGACGAAAATACTTTTTTGGTGTTCTTTACATCCCCTGGCAAAACATCAGATATTGTTCGCTCTACCTGCTCTTTTTGCTGACAGAGACTTCTCTTTGCTTCCTTCACATCTCCCTGAACAATTTCAATGTGCTCCTCAGCCAGAAGGCTGTGATCAACTTCATCTCCTGATGTCTCAGTGTGAAGAGTTTTCAGATAGTGCAGATCTCCTTTCTCAATGCAACTTTTGTACAAATTCACATTTCCCTTTTCATTTTCATCCACTCTACACGATGCTGCACTCCTCTGACTATTGGCAGTAGCTAACAGGTTTCCAATTGTAGACTTTACATCTCCCTTCTCAATAACATGTCTCTCAGTTTTGGTTTCATAATTGCAGATTAGTGAATAAACTGACATCTCTGCTTGTCCCCCGGCAGTCTCTTGCATTATGATTCCTTTTTTCAAATCCTTATCTTGAAAAAGCAATTCATCGATCATCTGGACAATGTTTTGGATTCTTTGATCCCGCTCGAGGTTGAGGGATGTGGCTGACTGGTAGACTGGAAGTTCTACTACTGTGGTATTAACTTTACCAATTTCCACTTCTTTAAGAAGACTAACTTGCGGCTTTAGAGTTGGTTTGAGTAAGAGTTGTAACATGATGTTCCTGATGTTACCCCCAACAATCTCTTCTTTCTGGATTTCCACACCTTCATTGCTTTCCAGCAGATATTTTGCCATGTTAACATTTGTACTCTCATTTGCTTCTATGATGATGCCGCTTGAGTGAACAAACGTCATTTGATACAGATAGGACAGGGTGTCAGCAACACTGCTGGCAGTAATTTTGTCCAGTGGAGTGGTCTCAAAGAGCCAGGTAGTGCACTTCACATCAGCTTTTGGTATCTCCTTCTGAGTATCTTGCACTGAGGTATTCTCAGACTCTTTGATCTTGTCCAATGGATGCGATTCAAACAGCCATGTGCAGCGTTTCACATCTCCTTTCTGGCTGTCTTCTCTGTGGACCGTTTTTACTGGATCTTGCTCCTGAGGTTCCCCTTTCAGACTGTCAATGGACTGATTCTCAAAGAGCCAGGTGGAGGTCCTGACATCACCATGCTGGACATCAGTGACACTAACCATTCGTATGAACTTGTTGCATGACTGCTCAGATTCAAATATCTCTTTATTGAGCTGCACATTAACGCTTCCTAAGTCTTCAATGACCCTGACAGAGGACTCATCTCGGCTGGTAAGGGAGTCCAAAGGTTGTGTCTCAAACTTCCATCTGGCTGATTTGACATCTCCTTTCTTGACATCTTCTTGGGTGACAGCTCTAATCACATAAACTTCATTCTCTGCCTTGATGGCATCAAGGGGTTTTGTCTCAAACATCCACCTTGCTCCTCTAACATCACCACTCATTACCTCCTCTTTTTTCACAGTTGTAACTTCATGAAACTGGCCCTCTTTGTCTCTGATGGCATACAGTGGCAGGGACTCAAACATCATGGTGCTTGTCTTTACGTCAACATTGCTCACAGGCTGTTCCACGGTGTCTGACCTCTGTTCAAGTGTTTGGTCGTGGATTTTGTCCAGTGAGGAGGTTTCGAATATAAACTTTTTGTTCTGTACATCACCACTTTCTGCACCACTGACTGCCTCAATGTTTGCCTCATTGTTGTTCTTATTGATCTGGTTCATGGGACAGTTCTCAAACATCCAAGTAAATGTATGTACAGAACCTTTTTCGACACGTTCATCTTGTTTCTGTTCATCAGATGTTGTCATCATTTCTGATCCTATTTCATCAAGGGACTGGGATTCAAAAAGCTCCTTGACTCGTGAGACATCTCCGGACTGAAAGTTGACCTGGCTGATACATCTCACATCATGTTCAGAATTTGCATCCTTTCTTATTCTATCCAAGGTTTCTGTTTCAAAAAGATGTTTGACTGTTTGAACACCAGCCTTCGATTTGACAGAATCCTGTATGGCACTGCAAAGCTTTAAATTGTACCCTTTGCAATCTTTGATGCTGTCTAGAGGCTGCGATTCAAACAGCCAAGTCATGGACCTGACATTGGTATTGTCAATGGCTTCTTTATCATTTACTTTTTCTGATTTGTCATACAGAATGTCCATTGGTTGTGTCTCAAATAACCATTTACAGGTCTTGACATCACCTTTACAAGGCTCCTCTTCTGCAGAAGCATTCTGCTCTGTCTGGTTGAACTTGGAATGGATCCCGTCTATTGTCTGGGTTTCAAAAAGCCACTTTGCCATCTTGACATCACCCATTGTATCCTCCTGTCTGGTGATGCCTTTGATTACCTCAACATTTCCTTTTCCCTCTGTAAGCTCGTCTAAAGGCTTGGTCTCGAACATCCATTTATAGTTTTGGACCTTCCCTTTGATGAATTCTTCTCGGCTGACTGTTGTGACCTTATGGAGGTTTCCAGAGCTATCCTTTATTGCATATAAAGGAGTTGTCTCAAACATTCCTTTGTTGCCTTTTACGTTTCCTGCTGCAATAGCATTTTCCTTCTCAATCTCCTCATCAGAATGAGCAATTTTGCTCAGAGGAATTGTTTCAAAAAGATGTTTGAATCCTTTTACATCGCCCTTTTCAATCGCTTT
The DNA here is from genome assembly GCA_036023855.1 of Gadopsis marmoratus. Taxonomy (NCBI): domain Eukaryota; kingdom Metazoa; phylum Chordata; class Actinopteri; order Centrarchiformes; family Percichthyidae; genus Gadopsis; species Gadopsis marmoratus. The sequence continues at coordinate 7,196 of JAVQJF010081684.1, read as the reverse complement.
CTCCTTGAATGAGATGTTCTTTTGAATACTGCAGCTCTCAAATATTTGTTTTTTGCCTTTTATTTCTCCTTGTTCATCAGCTGAAAGGGTAACTTTCTTCAAATGGCCAACTTCATAGCTATCATTAAGGGTCTCCATGGGTTGAGTTTCAAATAGCCACAGAGAAGTCTTGACATCTCCCCCAATAATTTCTTCCTTTTCTGAAGACTTTTCTACAGAGTCCCCTTTTAGCGCTGCCAAGCGTTGCATCTCAAAGAGCTTCCTCTTGTTGTCGACGTCGGCCTCTCCTGCACATTCAGCCACTGTTTCTTCAAACTTGTCCACTCCGATGGCCTCTTGTATTGTGTCAAATGACTGAGTTTCAAACATCCACCTCTTTTGGTCAACTCCTCCTCTGTACCCCTCTTCCAGAGATATACCCCGAATCATTTTCACACCATCAGTTCCCTTATTAATCAGGTCCAAAGGCTGGGTTTCAAAAAGCCAACGGGCAGTATTGATGTTGCTGCTGTTGATCTCCTCCCTGCAGATGGATTTGATCTCATGGATATTGCCATTGTTGTCTCTGATGACACAGGAAGGTTCTGCCTGGAAGAGTTTTACAGTCTTCTGGATATCTCCTTTCTGCTCCTGAAGCTCAGATCTCAGTTTGAGGAAACTATGGTCTTCTATGGAGTTGCAGCGCCCCAAGTCACTCAATGGTTTAGACTCAAAAAGCAGTCGAGTCCCTCTCACATCTCCTGGCTGGATGGGCTCTTTGAGCACTGCTTCAACCAGTTCACCGTCTTCTATCTTTGATTGATTTAGAGAATCTAAGGGCTGGGTCTCAAACAGCCACATTGAAGTTCTCACATCCCCTCTTACAGAAGTCTGTCTTTTAGCAGACATTTGTTGTGTGTTATCAATGTGCTCAAACATAGAGGAGGTGCCTCTGACATCTCCACCTTTCAACTCCTCATCATACAGCAGCTTCTTGACTGCATGAGGGTCTCCAATATTTTCCAGAGTCCAGTTCTCAAAGATCCACCTCATGGACTGCACTTCACTCTGATAAGCAGCATCCGCTGGTTGAGTTTTTTCTGACTGCACTGCCTTCATTATCTCATCATCCACGGCATCATCGAGACTTGCCCGTAGGTCTGGATGGATGTGTTTAAAGAGCCTCTTCAGCTCACTCTTCTGCCGTTGCTGGTAGAATGTGGAGAAGGTTTCTTTAGGTGGAGGCACGGGGAGGCTACTTAATGTTGAAGGCCCTTCATACTCAAGGGGTCTAGGTGGTACAGGAGGAGGTGGGGGGCGAGGCAGGTCATCTTCATCATGAGGTGATTGTGAAACTGTGACTTTCCTGGCTGCTTCAGCCATCTTTAAATGAAAGACAAATGGGAGTAATATTGTCAGGTTTCAGTAATCAAAAACAGTATTAGTTAACCTACATGCAAATATTAGAATGACATGCATTTTAGTGAAAGTGAAATCATACTTTACCTTTCTCAATGCTCGCTTTATGTTTTTCACAGCAAACCATCCTCTGTCACACCAGGGTTAACAAAACACCTCGTAGCTGTTAGTAGGTAAACATCACACAGACACCTAGTATCTACTGTAAGCTACATTAATAACTCAGTAACTACAGAAACACCTAAAAATATAAATCTGCATAAACCTTTTTTTGGGCCACTTGGGGCCAGTGGAAACAAGCTGTAAACACAACACTATATTATCACCTTTTACAACCAACAGAGAAGGAGCAACATTTGAAAACAAGCAATGAGCTGAAAGACACTGAAACGCTCCATAGAGCTGAGGGGAACTTATAGTTGAGTGATAGTTATCTGCAGGTTTGTCACTATGAGGTGCACCTTTCATGTAGCAGCTTGATCCTTTGTAAAATATTGATTATAGCAGCTTTAAGGGTGTTCAAATTGTGTAGGAATTGTAGCAGTGTCAATGTTCTGCTGCACTGTTCATACTGAATATCTATATATAAAAAGTCCTGTGCCCCAAAATGTATGTGAACACACTCAACACTTAGTAGTTTTATTTTAATTCCATTCTGTTGGAGTGCAGAGCCAAAACAATAGAAAATATGTCACTGTCCAAATATGGTACTTACAGACCACATTGTTCGTCTGTCAGTACATAACAGGCAGTTTTGTCACACAGTCCATATCTAGCAAACAAGCATAGTAATAGTGTTGGATTTGACTTCAAACTTGATTTATTTTTAGTTCACAGAGGTTTGGGGTGTGATTTATATGTTGTTTCACACATATTCTCATTATTATCTACCCAATACCTAAAATGTTAAGAGGTAAAAATGAAAAATCAAAATATGGGTTACATTTTGTATTGCGTCGTCATTAACAAGCACAAAAGTGTTCGTTGTAAAAATGTCATTTTTTATCCCATGTTTAGATGTGCTGGTCAAGCCCACTGAGATTTCCATTTTCAGGGTGTAAGAGACATCTACAATGCTAACGATGGTCTGCTCTGCACATTCTACGATCCTGATCCTCTCCTGTTGATGGAATTGTTCTTTACTATTTCATGGAACACTGTTGCCTGCTTATAAGGAAATTAATGTAACATTGACACCTGAAATACATCACTATGAACTGTTGATTTTAATGCCGACGCCATGGGAAAAGAAATGATACCATACATAAAACAGTTAAGTTGTTCTCAAGGCTTTTTATCTAAATGTAAATGCCATTAAATGTTACTATTATGTTGCTTCTTGTGTGCTAGGTCAAACGTTAACTGTGTCTTTGGTCATACAAGCAAAATAAGAGTCAGTCACACAGCACACATACTAACAGCATACACTGTAGTAAAGGATGCTAAGTGAACTATACAGTACCTTACTGTTTTTAGCCCTCGTTCCTGGAGTACCAATGAATTCCTGTTGAACAACAGTAAAAACAGTATGATTTAGATCATTTTGGATCATGAATAAGTTACGTTATTTTCTATAGAACTACATATTAGCATTGTGCTGAGCATATGCTATATATTTAAAGCATGCAATGGATTTATTGTAAAATGTTAAGTCGTTCCTGTTGTGACAGAGCATAGTGGTCATTCCCTATTGAAAGCCCTTGACCTCAGCGTGTTGGGAGGAATGAGAGGCATTTCAGGAACTCACTGGCTGCGTTGAGCCTCCTATGGAGTCGATAGCTGCTGCTCTTGACAGATAAACAGCTGATCTGTCTCTCACTGAGGAGGAAGTAGATATCCTGTATCTGGATTGTCTTGTTGGGGTGTCTCCTTTAGTCAGTGAGGGACTATATTTGTCATCTGCAATAGAAAAGACCAAATAAATCCAAAATCGTATCTACCTAAAATATGAATTAAAATGTACTTAATAAGATAACAATAACTGAAGTCAAATAATTGTAATGGTGTTGCTTTTGCTATTTTAGATTTGTTGACACACACTCCAAAATATGAAGAGCAGAGTGTGTTTAATGCCAGCAGCAAGTTTAACGCTAACACCATGTGTGTGGGTGTGTGTGTGTATTTATAGTGATGTTGGAATGTTTCTTATCACTGTCGTAGCTCCCTGTTAACTTGTGGAAACTGTTTCATCTGTAAGGCTTACAGTATATGGCAGCCTGATTTTGAGTAGCTCGGGGGACTTAAATTAACCTACATAAGATTTATTGTGCTTAACATTGTAAGAAACAAGTCAGGTTATGGAGGCTTTGATCCCAGCAGCTGACAAGACAAATAGGCCTCACAGCCTGCCTGCTGCCTGGGACCCTCATCAAACTGCATGCCATAGTCAAACCATGACACCCCAAGAAGGAATCAGCAACTGCTAGCTCAGCTGGAGTGACACAGATTGTTTGCACATTGTTTGTGTGAGTTATCTGCCATCAAACCATCAACACCTGACCAAAGGAATGCGACCGCCTGACTCCGTGAAAAACATGGAAACCATCTCGGCTTGATGTGTTGTATTTCTGTTGTTTTAGCATGCAATAATATGGTTCTTTGACTGACTGAGCTCAGTACTTATGAGCTGATAACAGCTGGTCAGTTTGATTTAAGAATATGGTTGATGTGATATATTCAGAAAATGTTTCAGCAGCAACAGCACTGTTAACAATATGGCTAGGGGTCAAAAGCCCTGTGTGTTGCACAGGCCATCCAGCTGTAACTAATGGCCAGATCTGAACACACCTACCCTTTTCACTCACTAAGCCCTTGCAGGACAAAAGCATGGACCAGCAAGCTTGCGCCCCTCACGAGTCCGGACTTAAAGCATTTTCATAGATGGGTGAGCAGACAGAATGGGGCAACCTAGAGCCATGCGTGTCCTCACCCAGCAAACTGAGAGGTCGACGGTACTTCACTTATCGTCACCACACACACTAGTATAAATAGCTGGTGTGGAGAGTTTTGTGGTTGCTGGCAGCTGTACAAATGATGGTGGCATACGGTTGATATTTATTCTTCACTACCACCACCTTCACCGCCGTCAGCTGTTGGTGATTGTAGCCACATTCACAGACTGTAATGAAAACCAGCATGCCAAAGGGCTGCTCATACTGGAGGCCCCTCAGGCCCCCACACAGCACATCACAGCGCCATGAGTCAATAAAAGTTATAGCTGATTTTCCTTAATGCTTTAATGACAGATATGCTGCCTCTCCTTCCATAGTTCATCATCACTCTTATAATGATGGAAAGAAGGAGCGCTTTAAATCGAGTGATCCCGTTGTGTGACCTTCCATTCCAGACGTTTCTAAGGATAAGGTGCTAAATTTTGATAGCCACTTAAGACTTATTGAAGATGCCAGCGAGGTAGTCACTTTGTGACCTTGTTTAGTTCTGATATCACTCACAAGAAACAGCCATAAATAAGAGCATTACTGCATAACTGAAAGCATTCAGATCATTGTAGCTTCTTTCTTCTTTTTATTTTTTTTCAAAGTTGGTAATTTAATAATTTACTCTATGCTTTTTACCGAGATAAAAGTAAAGAGCATCCATTCCAAGGTCATTCTACTTATCTTACAGATTGGAATCATGCATTATAAAACAACGTCTAGTATGTAAAGTAGCTGCATCAATAATTATTATACAGCAGTTCTGGTGTTGTTTTACATTACCTACACATTTGCATCAGTTTATACTAAAGTTAATACTCATGATACTCACTAAAATACCATCCAGCGTCGCTCTCTGTCACTTCCCTGTGTATCTCCGCTGTGCAGGATAACAGACTCCTAAGGCCCCTGTGAGGTGTGGTAAAGCCTGTCTCCTCTCTCAGTGCTCCTCTCTGCTTCTCACTTCACTCTGACTGAACTCTTTCTGGTCCTGTGGCCTCAGTGACAGCTGATTTTTATCAGAGCCCGCTGCCCCAGTGGAAGACCTTGGCTATTTTGGGAGGGTGGGCTGGCGGCTGCTGCTACTCAGCTGAGTCAATCACCTCTGTTAGTCACTGAGGGACTGGGGCACCCCTCCACCTCCCATTCCCATAGCTACATTGTCACCCACTATAATGAGCACTGGGTGGGACCTGCAGTATGTCTGTTAGTAGGTGGTGGTCAGCATAATATAAAAAGAACACATACTAAAGATCCTGTTCTGCTAAGGAGACTATTTCATATCGGAATTGTCACATATCTTCTGCGATTTACACCTGTGTTTAGGAAAGTACACTATGATTTTTGTCAGTCATCCTCACCGTAGATGTCCACTCACATTCCTGTCCGTGTCTTACTCACACCTGTGACATATCACAGGGTCAAAGCGTCACCAACGATACGCTGGAGTGATATCAGTTTCAGGACATAGAGAGACATGGCTCAGAGGTCATGGTCTACGTCACAGTCAGAGACATCAGCGACAGCCTCACTCCTATCTTAAGCATGTGTGCTGAACACATAGTTATGTATTTACACCGCTGCATCCTTGTCTTTATTTAGCTGTTTCCCTGCAACTCCCAGGGCCAAAGGACACAGAGTTTAGTGCTGATCCAACTCTGTCAGGATGTACGTGGTGACAAACTGACTACCAGAGGTCTTCCTGACATTATTACTTTGTGGTAACTTCATATAGCCTAATTTGAGATACTGGATGTGTGGGGATGCCCAAGCACTGTTTTTGACACAGATGAATAAATGTCTCAGCCTATATACATACATAATACGCAATATATGTGTATTTGAAATAAGCAGCAGGAACACAAACATTAACTTACTCAAAGATCAGGGAAAGTGGTTTTAAAAGTTTCCAATAGTCTTATAAAGTGAGGACAACTGATTGTGAACTGTGGCACCAACATACAACAGTGATCTAATGCCTTTGAGGGAACTCTGGCACCAATCTCATCTGCCCTCTCAGATCTCACTGACTATGAACATGAAATCCAGCACCACTGCTCACCGTGAGAGTATCTGGATGCACTGTTGTAAGACTCTGGGAGCCCATTCATGGCCTTTCCCCGTTGCATCTGCGCGGTTCTCTGTGGATAAACAACAGAGAGTGTCATGAAGACAGTTATAGCACACTGTTATTGATGCTTCTACTGTCACACTATGTCTCTTTTTGGTTGTCCTGTTATACATTACAGTACATTACATTCACTTTCTTTCTTTCCAAGAGTTAGATGAAAAGATTGATACTACATACATATTTTATTAAAGAAACTCTAAAAAGAAACACAAAAGGTTTTTACATTTTATTTTTGTACAGGTCAAATAAATTAGATATAATACACATTAGTTGGTGAGCTTTAGAGGTGCTAGTAGGTGGATTCTGTTACTTTTGGACAGAGCCAGGCTAGCAGTTTCCTTCTATGTGCAGTCTTTAGCTTCGTAGTGTAAAACCAAACTCATCAGAAAAAGAAACACTTGAACAAACATCAGCGTGATAAGAACTACCTAAAATGAAACCGTCTTTGGGAAACATTTATTTGACGTGTATTGTGATTTCTCAGTTTGGCCCATGTCTTATCTGCCTATTATGACCTATACTGCAGCTATCCACCAGGGGGAGATCCAGATATTTTGGCTTCACTTTTGAGGAGCTGTCATGTCATCCAACTTTATATGCAGTCTATGGTTCTGACATGTGTTGTGGATTTTTCCTTTTCCACGTCCTACTCGATCTGTTCAATAACGATGTGAGACAAATCCAAGTGTAGTCTTATTTATTGAAGCTTCAAGTTACTCTCATACAGAGGC